>JAZGTH010000004.1:2507500-2562500 GCA_036877525.1 Chromobotia macracanthus | reverse complement strand
TAATCAATTTACAGAGTGCACCTCTGTCACTCACAATACATCATTATAAATACACATACACATGCAAACATTTCTATGACCTACCAATTTAAATGTAGAAACTGATTATCAAACCAGACAAATCCCCCAAAAGCAGGATTACTCAGGCGTCACGTTAAAAGTTTTTTTAGCCAGAAAGACAGATTATTAGTTGTAGCCTATTCTCAGAACGAGGTAGAGATCTGTTACCTATACAATTAGCTCCGCCCACTGCGTGACACAGACGTGCTATTGGACGAGCGATGTTCTCGTGACCCGATGACACACCATAAACAGTTCCCTAATTCTACCCTGCAGGTCAGTACTGGACAGACTGATTTAGGAAGTACAGCATTAATTCATTAAAAATCTAAGACACTACGATCATCACAAATTTGGACCAGGAACGTTATAGAGACTGATGATTTATGAACCAGAATGTACCTCACAGTATAGCTGGGTTTAGGAGGGTGTGTGGTGAGCCCTTGAGAAGTTTTTAAGAAGGTACACACGACAAGTAAACAAATCTGTTCTTGTGCCACAGATAAATACAACCATTCATCTTTTCTTTGCTCGTTTGTTTCTTAAAAACAAAATGTTACTCTTAAAAGGTTGTGATGGTGAATACACACAAAGTAAGGCAGAAATGTTCGTCTTACAGCATTTGAGGTTTATCCGGCTACGAAGACATGAGAGATATGCGAGTTAAGACACGAATCAATCCAGAAGAAGAGCCAGGAAATGTCGCTCATCTGCGAGCACACATATAACCATGGAGGCACTTAAAATAACAGGCAAATGTTAAGGCTAGAATCCAGCATGACCGTGTTAAGCACAGTTCAAGTAACATTTCAGCCTTTTGACACCTGGTAACTGTAACATCTGTTGTCAGTACAGCAATGCTTGTTTTAAAGGAGCAATACACAACATTGTGTTTTTCTCTTGCCTTCAAAAAGCATACAGTTAAATATCATTCATCATTTTTTTGCATTCATGAGTTCATCAAATCCCTTTTCACTGTATTACCATTCAGACATTCAAATTCTAGGTATTGTGCTTCTGAGTAATCTCTTCTTTACACATTTTACAACACTTTTAAATTACATTAGATTTCAGGTCTGTCCTCATTTGATCTGACCCTTTGATTCTGAGAACGGTCGAGTCAGTTTTAGCAGCAGTGATGAACAGACACAGTATGAGGAATCTGGACCCAAGCAGCTTCTGCATTAAACACAAGACCACAATCAGCTGACCGTGAACATCTCCACCATCTTCAGAAAGACGTGACCGCCCACAAGATGCGGTGGTCTTGAGTTTGGAACCCACAGGTCTGGTTGTGGATTCTAGAGCAGATTTGAAAGAGAATTCCCCACTGAAGGTCTTTTGATGCCCAGCCTGGACTACACGTACAGCAGAAGATACAGGTGAGCGCATCATCAGAGAGTTCTTTTGGATCTCTTCTCCTGAATTTGTGTCAGAACGTCAGCTGTGTCTTTAAGCAAGGCATCAAAAATCCCATCAGCCAGCTGCATCTTGACTGAAAGTTCATCCTCATCGTAGTTTATCCACTGAGATTCCTCCTCATGCAACTCCTGGACCTAAAAGTGGTGAAGTGTTTATATGCTTAGCATGTACTTTTTTGCATTACACAATTTTAATGATGTAAAATAAAGTGGAATTATTAAAATCAACAGGACCCTTTCATCAAAGTGTCACTAAATGTGAGAAAAAATAAACATACTAGAATGTGGTCGACTCTGTCTCGTTTTTTCCGGCCAAATTTGATCATCTTCTGCCAGTCTGTTTTTTGATTCTGCTCTTTTCTCAGCCCACACAACTTTAATACTTTAGTGGTAACAAATTCCTGAAAAAATGAGCAAAATTATACATAAAAATTTAATAATAAAGAGATAATAAATATTAAAAGATTTAATTTGACCTGATTTACTTTCAACCCACTGGCCCTGTCCTACAAGCAATGCTGCCTCTTGTGTACCTGAACTGTGGTCATGTCACTGGGGCATTTCACCCGATGGAAGCTAGAATTAAGGAGACATGGCTTCATCCATTGTGGTTGATCAACTTTTGGATCTTCTGAATAGATGTCTTGAATGACTTCCCATGATAAATCAAAGATTGCCTGTAAATAAACAAAACAAAGAAACATTTTTATTTCATTGGCAATGTTCCAGAACCTTGAGAAGGTTTAAAAAGGCAAACCTGAATTCTTACCCGTTTGTAGCTGTGTTTGCATTGAGCTTCCTGGTCGTTGGCCTTGAAATCTTCTTGCATGAAATCATTAGAAGGTTGAGGTTTAGGTTCTCCAGCCAGACTTGGTCTACTATGACCCAGTTTGCAGCTTCTCCAGATTTCCGAGGTGGCAAAGCTGACCAGTTTCTCCACCTCCTGAACAGTGTGAGGAACAATCATAGCAGCTTCCTCTGGTTCCTTTATCTGTAAGGGAAGCTCAGGTCTAGGTGGGGTTTTAACCTGCTCCCCTGTCCCCAGACTCAGAGAAGCAGAAATCCCATCATGCAGCTGTTTGTGGTTCTGTTTCTGCTGTTGTTTCCGTGAACTGAGACCGAAGTCCTCATCAAACCAGTCCTGATCGTCTCCGAGAACATCGAGAAGCCCACGGCTCAGCTCGAGCTCCGCCAGGCGTTTAGCTAGCTCTTCCTGTCCACTTGTACCCAGGACAGGGCTTTCCTGTAAAAGACACATGGTAGAACACTCAATTTACAGCTTTAATCACATTCACTTTAGCTGTAATCCATGTTTTTCAGGTAAAAATAAACAAAAATCAGCTACACACACACACAAGTACAAAACAGATCAGTGTTCCTGTAGCTCAACTGGTAAAGCATTGTGTTAGCAGTGCAAAGGTTCCCAGGGAAACACTAATAAAACGTACTGAACGCACTGTAAGTCAGCCAAACACATAAATGTCAAAATCTCTTCACCTTACCTTGTTTCTATAAATATATATATGTTTATTATAATTGTACATGATTTAAGCTGTCAGGTGCAAATTCCCAGGAAATGAGAGTTTGGCTTCATTTAACTCTAACGTAATTGAAAGTACATTGGGTGATCTCTAGTTTTAAGTTTTAAACAGAGATGGCGATAGAGAGGCGGAGGTTATGGATTGCAGGTTTAAGATATGCTCTGCACTATTGCCAGCGCAGAGCATATCTTAATCAGTCACTGAATGTGTCAATACAGCTCGAAACGTCAACAGACACTTACACATCAATGTTATCAGTCTGCAGCGTGAATCATTCACTTGTTTTTAATAAATACCTGTAAAGACTGGTGAATGATGACAGTGTTTACCTTTTAACAGCTTCTAATTTTATATGAAGTTTAGCTGAATTAAAAACTGAGGAGGACTGTCAATGCCACTTACAGGTCTGTTGCAATGCTCTGGAGATGAAAGATCTTCTTGGTCTTCATCGAAGGTGGTGTGGAAGCCACCTGTCCTCAAACTGGATGCAGACCTATTCTGAGACTTGAAGTTATTGCTTCTAAGTCCATCATCTTCATTGATGAAGTCTCTTTTAAGTTGACTGGCAGCTGATAACTTCTCCTCTTTGTCTTTCTTGATCTTCTGGAATTGCTTCACAGCATCACACAGAAAGTTTTCCACAAGTTTATCTGCAAGGGCAGTCAAAGCTCTTCTGTTATTTGAGTCCTCTCTAGCATCTACACTGGCTTCCTCGATAGAGATGTCTGTGGATTTCTGAAGACCATCACCTCCGGATTTCTCACTTTCATCCAACAGGTCAAGGATGACTGCAGTTTGTTCCTCTTCCTGCTTTTGCTTTTTAGATGATGCTTTATCCAACATACTTAATTGAGCAACATCATCAACTGATGTGTCCTTAAATTCAAGAATGATGTCACGGCCTCTTCCATTAGGTAATATGAGAGGACTTTTGTCACAATTCTCAATGATACTGCAGTCAATATCATTAAAATCCAGGCTATGCTGAAATTTAACAAATGTGTTTTTCCCAGAGGAAAACTGTGTGATGTTGGGTTCAAATGGCTTGTTGTTCTCATCAGAAGGTCCTCTGCTCTCAGGCTGCAAACCTAGGTTAGATTCCTGCCCTTTCATGTTCAACAGATTACTATCCTCCAACTGCTTCTCTGAGCTTTTGGGTTTCTTGTTTGGCTGGTCATCAAATGAAGAATCTTCATTTTCTGAGTCTGCACTGGCCTCAAACTTCTCTGGAAGATGAGAAATCTTGTCTGGTGGGGCAAACACACCATGGTTTTCCCTACACTGAAAGTACACTACCCCATCGTAAGTTCCATTGTTATTTCCTTCAGGGTTGTCCAGTTCAACCCCAGCCCAAAATCCATTGGCGAAGTTGGTTTGTCCTTTAAATTTTAAGGTTCCTGGTTGAACATTACTCACAAGAACCCTATCTCCAATGCAGAAACTTGGCAATTCATCCTTTATTGGCAAGGTTGGGGTTTGGGGCTGTGGAGAAGTTGGACATTTTGAAGGACTGGAGATATCTTCTTTGGAGACCTTACCGAGGCTAAGGTCTGCATGGCTTTCAGCATGGAAGCTGCCATTAGTACTTTCTGATTGGATACTTAGCTCTTCTTCAATTTCCTCTTCGCTGCTGTATGTAGGAAACTTCTCCTTGGTCTCTGGGGCAGAAGGTGATGCAGGTTTTAAACCATGGTTATCTTCCTTGAATGACAATTCTAATGAGGACTCAAAGTCATCATTATAGCCATCACCAGAAGGTGTTGGTGTTTCTTTAATCCTTGGTGAATCCTTGGACAACAAGAAATCAGGGGTATAAGGGTGATCCATGACTGAGGGACTCTTCACAGCTAATGAGGAGTCTAGATCTTTTGACTTCTCCACAGGAGATGCATTACTGTCTATTCCAACTTTGGAACTCTCTCCAGCATCTACAGAACTTTGAAATTCTGGCTTTCCATCAGCATCCTCTTCCTTCTCTGATTTAAAGTCCATGTCCTTTCCAGATGGAATCTGAAGTCCAAGATCCAGTTTGAGAAGAGGATGAGAGTGCTGGTCAGAACAGTCATTCTCAGAGACCTCTGACTGCACACACTCAAGTTCCTCCATAACAACTGACCTCTGGCTAGAGACCATGCTCTCATCTCCTGAGAGAAGATCCCTGGCCCCTGTCCGGACTGAATGCTCCTTAAATGAGGGTGAATCCTCTTCATGGTGGCTAAGAATCTCTGGACTATGTAAGTTCCTCAAACCATCCATATGTTCTGGGCTTCCCATAACTGGGGTGGGAGTAACTGTAGGAGGTTCTTCATCTGAGGTAGCATCCTCAGATTCTGATGGTGCAACTTCAACTGCAAACAAAAGATGATGTTGTACATAATTGTCTCATTATGTATATTTTTATTTAGGTCAAAAGCCATTATGCCAACATTTTCTTTCTTCAAATAGTTACGGCACCTTTTTCAGCTGTTTTCTCTGTGGGGGCCTTCTCCGATTTCTCAGACTCCGTGACAATCTTCCAGTTCTTGCTAGTCTCAGGCCTATCAGAGTACACATTTTATGATAATAGAGAAGCGAATGGAAAAAGATGGCAAACTGCAAACAGGTAAACGTCAAAGCTAACCTCTGAAGGGGAGGGGGTTTTATCCGAGGCTTTTCGGTGGCTGATGTAGGAGTTTTAATTTGGGGTTTAGTAGCTGGAGTTCTGTCAGGCTCTTTACTCAGCTCAGCCTTGGTCTTCTGAATGAAGTCATTGTATGACTAAAAAAAACAGACTCACACATTAATACAAGAACACATTTTAAAGCTGCAGTCCGTAACGTTTGCCTCTCTATCGCCATCTGTTTGAACCATAAAATTGCAGCGTACTTTATGTACTTTTCATTACGCATGTTGAAGTCAAATGAAGTCAAACTGACATTTTCCGGGAAATCTGACACGATAACTCAGATTATAAACCATTATTATAAAGTCACTGGTGTGAATCAGGGTAAGGTAAGGAGTTTGTGTTGAACATCATGTTGATCTGTCATGTAGTCAATAACTGATTTTTGTTCATTTTTAACCTAATAAAGTTACGGTTTGCAGCTTTAATAAACATTCAATCCTTAATATTTGTATTAATATATTGTGAATATACGTATCATTTTTCGTTTTAATTAGGAAATAAGGCATGAGTGGCTGTGCTATATTGCACATATTGTCAAGGCTGAAGTACATTGCTTAATTAACTTAACTGCTTTATTAAAACTAAACATAATATAGCTAAAGATAGCAGGCAGCAACAAACATAATAAACAACCCTGATTTAATTTAACAGCAGCTGGATAACATTTCATCCACAGAAATTTTGGAGCAGGTGGGCTGCGTACCTCCAGCTGTTTCAGCAGACTGGCCTCCTGAGCCTTCAACCGTTCTCTGTGTCTCTTCTTCTGCTCTTTCTTCAGCTGGTACACCACCGATTTGCGCTTGCGTAGCTCGTCCTTGAGTGCGTGGATACGGCTCTCAACATCACTCTGGTCTGATGTGGTTTCTGAAAGAATACAAAAAACAGTTTAATAGTCTCCATTAGGATCAGAAATGCTAAGAAAGTTCAAAATGTGAAACTTTAAATATTACAGATGGGCAATTTTTGAACCACAGAAGAGGTACAAGATTCTCTTTCACAAATAAATTAGTGTAAGGCAGGAAGAGTTATCTGTGCTTCTATAACATGACTGAGGAGCTTGGAATCAAAACACTGCACACAGAGCATCATATTTTGCTGGGAGTGATACCCTTTCTCCTGCGTCCTCCCACATGGAAGGGATAAATTTGACCTATAGAACTGGCTAATCAAAAATTAACCAACTAACAAATAACTGCCCTGACTGAATAATGAGAAAAGCAATGCTAGCCATTGAAAAGTAAAAATCATTTTAAAAGATGGAAAGACAAAAACATATGGTACACTTCTTTAGGTTGGGCTAAGTTCATAAAACAAGGCTCAAAAATGCCTCAAAAATGCTCAAAATGTCCTATGAGTAAACCAGGCCTAGACTGATTTGATCCAGCAAATCCAGGTAATTTTCCAAATCTTTCCAGGAAAGCTACTAGAGAAAGGATCTTACCAGATGGAGTGGCTGAGTGGGGGTCACTGGTGTGAGGGTCACTGGTCTTACAGGCAGACAGCATCTGCATCTTACTGCTGCTTCTGCCGGTGCCTGCCTGACTGCTGTCTGTATGTCGAAGAGAGCTGCCTTTCCCTGGAGGTGACTGCAACACACAAAGGAAGAAGAATCCAAGGTCAGCACATGCAAATCACACTCACCAATCAGAGCTATAAAGCAAGACCCTGTCCAATCACAACTCTTTAAACATTATGACAGACACATTACAACTTTGAAATTCCTCACACACTTCTACTCTTAATATCCTTTAACTGCTTGAATCAATCACACACACATCAACTTTCGGACTTTTTGGGAAGTCAAGGGATTTCTGGTGACACCCCCGAAATGCTCTTAAACATGGCAAAAATGGCTCTAAACTAATCTATATAAACTTGTCAACCTACTAGTTTGTCAAACCGATTGTTAGTCAATCAAGTTGACCATCCTCTGTTTGGACATCTTTAACATGTTCACAGTTGATCATCTGGGAACCATAAACATGTTCTAAACACACGTTTCTGCTCTGTGTTCTGATAAACTTCATGCATGTTGTCCAGGGTTCAGAGGCTGGTTTAGTTCTCACCTGTTTGTTGTCTGTACTGTGGAAAGGTGAGTTGAGGCTGTCAGCAGCAGGGCTGCTGGCTGAATGTGAAGGGGGAAGCTCAGAGACAGGCCGGTCTGAGGACGGGCTGGCCAGCTGCTCTGGAACAGACAGATCTGTGTGTTCGCTGGACACGGACAATGTCGACTCGTCCTCACTGCCTGCTTCTGTGGGAACATGCAAACAGACACACACACATGCATGCAAAGATATAGCAGGTCAATGCAGGATCTGTTTGTTTTTAGTTGCAGTGTAGTTTAATATTTTAAATATGTTTTAATTTAGTTTTTAGTTTTATGTTAATTTTAGTTATCTTGTTATGGGCTTTTGTCATTTTATTCATTTGTTTAATATTACTATACAAGATCAACATTTATTTCAGTTGTTTTAGTTTTTAACTAACTTTTAGCGCCTCAGCTAAACTTATTTGGTTTATCATGTCTAATATCATTTAATTTATTTTTAAATAATATTTATGAATATTTAATTTGTTTTTAGTTAAAAGAAATGTTTCAATAGTTATAGATCTAGTAAACTATAATAGTCTCTAAAATAGCGCTCTCAATATCACTTGTGTTTCTCTTTTGCACTCTCATTTAGTTTGACTCTTCACCTTGTCCTGGGGGACTCTCTTGTCTGCTGCTGGTTTTATTGCGCTCGCTCTCCCGACTGCTGTGCGGCTGCTGCTGCACTGGTGTTTTAATGCCTGGCTGCTGTTGTTTTTCCCAGGCTGCCAGGGCCTGTTTCTCCATGCGCCGCACATCGAACTCCTCCGCATCCAATCGCTGCCGCCACTCCAGGAGTTCCTCCGCATGTCTGCGTCTATGCATCAACTGCTGCTCCCTCTTAGTGAGAAATCTGCAGGAGAGAGAGACAAATAGAGACAGAGAGGGAGAGAGAGAGAGGCAGAGGGAGTGAGAGCAAGAGAGAGAGAGAAGAGCGAGCAAGTATTAAAAGGGAGAACAAGACTGTTTAAAGCCAAGTGCCAGTTTGAAGATACACCACCACAAAAACCTACCCAGACCTACAAAAACCTTCTTACCTACCCAGTTAGTCTCATTTCAAACACACACTCAAACACAATAACGCACACAATCCAAGTCATGCTTCTCTAAACAAGCATGGCTCTACCTGAGACCTGCAAACAGGTAGAAGGCCCTGCTGTGTTTTTAACATCCTCTCCAGGGTAAAACATGCATCTGAACCAGCTTATGAGTGACTAACACAAAGATGACCATCTGACACCCTCAGCACACCCAGGGTTTGACCAACAGTGTGTTACGCTTTTGTCTTTAAACGTAACGTTGCAAGCTTGTTTTCATAGCATTTTTCTTACAGGCTCAGTCAATAAAAACGAATCACTGCTCTTTTTTTATTTCTATATTTAAAGAAATCGTTCACACAAAGAGACTTCTAAAGCTACTCTTTAGACAATAGATATACTGTCCTTTACAGAGACCAGGTTATTTTAAAAGAGAAACAAATGGACCGCATGCATCTGGTTGATTAAACTTGCTTGCCTTTTCATTGAGGTTTACGGTCATTAAAAACATGTTGGAGAAAAACAGGTGGCTTTATCTGAAAGCAATGGTCTTTCCTTGTGAATACAGCAACCGTCTTCATCGAACCATAAATGCTATTATGCTGCTTCAGTCATGTATACACATTAGCTCATCACGGGCTACACTTATTTAATTTATTTAATTTAGGCTGAAGTTAAGATTTACTGTGGCCATTGAGCAGATGAGAATCCTAAACAAGCATTACTCAGAGACGTATGATACATCAGTCCGGCTGATCTGTCTGAAATCAGACATCCCTCTGTCTCCACTCACCACAGTTCTAGAACTGATTAAACAGGGTCTGTTCTTTGTGTGTGTGCCGTCTGAGTTAATATTTTACCTCAAAAGTCAAAAAAAAAAATAACTAAATTTTGCAAAAGTAGCTTTCAGGACACAGAAAGGGATACACAAAACAACTAACACATTTCTGAAAATATCTTCTTTCTTGTTCACCAGAAGATAAAAGGTCATATCGGTTTGGACATGAGTTAGATAATGAAATAATGAAATTTTCATTTTGTCATTTTTAAGTGTCCCATTTTTTAACTATCCCTTTCAAATGCACTGTGACATTATTTTTGTATGACACTTTTTCTCCCTCTGAAAGTTAAAATAGAAGTTAAATATTTCTACATTCAGTAATTAGAATCAAAAGAATAAAAGGACACGTTACAATAATGAATATTTCTGTTTATTTGTCATAAAAATATTGTCACAATGCAGGAGACCTTAAATGGTCTTAAAATTTTCTTTATGCAAAATAAAATCTCTTATTTTTTGCGTTTGAATTTTGAGGTGAAATACAACTTGGGCATCATTTTGTGAGATTATACATTATATAAAAGACTTGAAATGATTGCACACAGAGACATAAGACATACCATTAAAATAAATCATTTCATCCACCATCATTCAAATCTGATCTTTGGCTTTGGGATTCACAACAACCGTGACTGTTTGCCCATTACTGATCTACAAGTAAAGAATCTTCGTAATTTTGGTAAAACATTTAATGCACAATAAAGTAAATAATCCTTCTCAGTTTGATAACTAACTATAATACTATAATAGTGTATAGCAAGTACAGCTAGTAGCGTGAGCCAAAGATTTAGCCCATTTCAACATGGTGTAGCTGTTTTCATCCATTCATTGCTTTTCTGGAAATGACCCCACCACCCACCCAGGTGTAGCCGTGGATAAACAGAAGCATGCTCCATGGGAAACAGGTGTTGTGCAAGGGTTAGGTGCAGAAGAGGGGATTGTGGGTAACTGTACCTGACCAAATGGTTGTAGATAAAGAGCTGGAATTTGGGGTGGAGTTTTGGGAGACAGACAGACAGACAGGCCCAGTGATGAGCGGTGAAGACAGAGAAAAAATAATGGACAGGAGAGCAGTGTCTAAAAACAGAGGAGGAGAGAGAAGATTCGACAGTCATATGAGAGAAATATCAGCAAGAGTGAATTGAACGAGATTGAGAGAATTAAGGTTGAGTAAGAAAGACAAACAAGAAACACACATATATGGAGAGAGAGAAAGAGAGAGAGAGATTATATGTAAACATGTGTATCTGTTTTTTCCCTAACCATGCAAACACATCGACCAGTGACAGTTAAGCACATGCTGCAACTTCTTAAGACAGTACTGAGAATCACAGATAAAGTGTGTCAACAACATCTAATGATCATAATGCTGATCAATCCGATGATCAATAAAATGATTAAAGACACTGTTTATGAGAGAAGTTTATGAGTAGGATGAAAGGTCTGTAATTATAAGCTCTCTCTTTATTCTGTACGTGCTTGGAAACCTTTATCTTCTCCACACAGCAGCCTGGTGAGTTTCGTGAAAACCGCCAAGAAATGTCTGGGTCACTTTTCACCCCAAAATGCTGATTTTTGTTTTGGGACCATTAAGATTTTTGGGCAATTAAGCAACTTTTTGAATATTATATAAAATTTTACAAATACATAATTATTATATAAAGATGTTTATTTACAAAGTATGTATTTGAGTGAGAGTTGCCTTTCAGATAAAAGAGGGTAGATCTATTTAATTAAACACAGTGTTAAAAATGTTTGTACAAAAATCATCTCCAAGAACACAATGAAAAACTCTTTGAATTTACACAAAGAGTTTCCTAAACAGGATTATTAAAGTCTCTTTGAATTAGACTCAGAAAGAGAGTCATTTGGTGCTGTGTGGACAGACCACTGAATGAATAATTACACATGAAAGTTGCACAAAAGAGATCATTGTGCTACTTTAGTCAGAAAAAGCGAGCAGAAGAGTGTGAATGGTGTCAGACTAGCGTGAAATCCATTTCTCAGTGGGACACACAATAAAAAGTGTCAGTGCTATGAAAAGTTTCTGAACAACAGCACGTCTCTCACCAGTTGCCAAGGTGTGATGGTAAACAAAACATGTCTTCTGATCGGCCCGAGTGGCTGATCGCAGACAAATGAATCACATACAATAAGCAAAGAATTTAGAGAATGTGAAGATTATGAAGCGCATCTGAACAACAATCTGACAACCGAGGGAGCATTTCATGAGATGAACTTAATAAAAACTGCATTAAGGTAATTGAAAAATTGTTAAACTGATTTAGACTTCTGGTTGACAGGTTGCGCTTCCTGTTTACTAGTGGGATAGGGAAGCTGCGCTCTATTTTAGATTTTAAATAGAGAAAGTTTCCTACACAGAGCATGTTTGTGTTTAAACCAAAGATTCTGCACACAAAAAGCACAATTCAAACCCTCAGCTATTACAGAAGGGCAAACCTCAGGTTTCAAGGGAAGGAATTAATGTTATTAGTAATACTAACAGGTCAAACTTTAAAGAACCCAGCCTATGAGCACACCAAACAAACAATGTTGTTGGAAGAGGTCTCTTTAAGCTTAGTAAATGTAATCAAAATATCAGATGTTCTGATTACTGAAACATTTGTGAGAAGGATCAGACAGACAGAAGGAGAGTGATTATTTACTTCTCATCCATGTGAAAGCGCATCTTCTTCAGTTTTTCCATGATGCTGCTGGTTTCACTGCCCGACACAGACAAGGGTGAGGGGCTGCGGGTCTCTGCATCTGTCGCTATGATGCTGGGTGGAACCAACACCTCTGTCACACCTGATACAGGTGGTTCCTGTAAAGTTAAAAAACTGTTTACCTATTTAAAATAAGCTTTAAACGGGTAACTTACCCAGAAAAGTAAAAAAAAAATTCATCATTTACTCGATCCCATGTCATTTCAAACCTATATGACGTTTTCACTTCAGTGGAACACAAAAGAAGATATTTTGAGAAATGTCTTAGTGGTTTTGTTTCCATACAATGGAAGTCAACGAGGGCCACTGTTGTCTGGTTACCAACATACTTCAAAATATCTTCATTTGTGTTCCTCAAAATAAGGGTGAGTAAATGATGGAAAAATTTATTTTGGGTTAACCCTCCCTTGAATTTACCGTGCTTGCAAGGCTAAACTGTATTCGTAATTCTTGAACATTCTTGTTAGATGATGTCACCACAAACTACACATTTTCAGGAAAGTCAATGTATCTGTCTCTTCACAGAACTGACCAGGTTTGTGTCTCCAGCACTCTTCAGTCGCTCTTTGAGTTTGAGGGTTGTGTGTCTCATTCTCTCAATCTCCTCCTGCTGTTTGAGGAGCAGCTGTCGCTCTCTCCTCGCTGCTTTATTGGCCTCCTGCAGACGTTTGATCTCCGCCTGTCAGACAATCATCACCACAGAACCTTTTAAACAATTATTTCTGCGCACAAGGAATATACATTTATTTGCAAAGGTGGCTTATAGTCCTTTCTTTCAAATATGATCTCATAATTCTACATAATATACAAATGTTTCAGCCAGAGAAACAAAGGAAAAATCAGGGTGTCACCTGTTCCTGCTGTAGTTTCATTATTAAACCTCTCTGTCTCTTACGCAGGGGCGGCATCTTATCGTCCTCCCCTTTGTCTCTGAGACGCCTGCGAGAGAAGACAGACAGGAAAAAGGAAAGGAACAAATTAGAGCATGCTGATCACACTCAAACTGTCTGGTTAACACTGGGAGATCATGCCAAAAAAAAAAGAGAAAAAAACCCCAAAACGCTGCAGTTAGGACAACATGACACAGCATTTACATTGTATTTCACTTCTATAATGTCACATTTCTGAACGACAGAGAACAATCAGTAGGATAACGCAGAGAGGCTTCCAGAGACAAATTCATCAGAATTTGATTACATCATTAAATGTTTATGACATCATATTTTTTTCCTCCTCTCATGTCTTCACTAAATAAACACAAGTCATTTCAAAGGCATTTAGTGTTATTACATTTGGATCAAAGATCATGAAAACCTTGCATATATATTCATATGCACTGATGGCTCATGCCCAATATAACCAGACATATATTAGTGCAGTAAATAGGTTCAATGTTATGAATAACAAATGCATGGCCTGCCTCATCTGGTGCTCCAGCCAGGCCAGCTCGGCTTTGGTCTTTTCTCTGAGGGCTTTCTGACGCAGACGAAGCAGTGAACTCTGGTGCTGGGCACGAACCTCCTCCTCCTTCATGTGCTGACGCACCAGGTCCATGGTGAACTTGGAGAAGCTGTCCTGACCGCTGGAGAAAGACACACTGCCGTCCTGCTGTGTATTGTGTTATAGAAACAAACAAGAGCAGAGTTACTTATTCAAGATGAGCAATCAAAACACACTGCTACCATGACAACCAAACCGAATTAAACAACAGGCCCTGTTTACACTGAAGCTGGATATAAATCAGAGCCATTTCAGGAACAAAGCTGAAACAAAGCTGTTGTGTTCGAAATCGCCCCCGTAGTTCTTATTTACTTTCCCTGTATTACTTTATTTGTATAGTGCAGTTAAAGTGAATGAAAACAAGTGAGTAAATTCGAACACTGAGTGCATCACAGGATTGAATGAGCGCACTGCATGATGACACCATGACAAATGCTCTAAAACAATACACTGTATAAGGGTATAGGAGGTAAGGGTATAGGAAGTGATTTAGGACACAGCCCTGAAGTCAGCTACACTACCAGTCATTTTCTTTTTAATTAACAGTAAATAAAAATGCAGCCAACAAGTGGCCATCATGTACAGGAACTTATTTACATTTACATTTATGCATTTGGCAGACGCTTTTATCAAAAGTGACTTAAACTGTATACCTTAAATACACTGTATCATTACATGTGCTCCCCTGGGAATTGAACCCACAACCTTTGCGCTGCTAATGCAATGCTCCACTAACTGAGCTACAGGATAATTAAAAAAAACTGTTTAAAAATCATTCTAGCTGAACACCTAATGAAGGTGAACCCAAACACTTATGGGGTCTGACCTTTGACCTCTCTCTGGGGCTGGTTCTCTCATGGCTGTGGTCATCATCAGACTCAGGGCGAGGACTGGGCCTGCGGTCCAGAGATTCACGACGGTGGGCCTCAGAGGGTAGAAGAGCGCAGAAAGATTTTTCCTCTATATCCTCCTCAGTCACTGAGTCCTCGAACTTTACTGAGTACTCTGTGGCTATTGAGGTGTTGTTGGCTGATTGGACGAAATGGACAGACAGGAAGTCACATGGTCAAAACACTATAGTCACTCGGAAATTTTCAGAAAGATGACCGAAAATGTACATTGGACCAATGAATTTCCAAAACATTTTCCATCTATCTTTTAAAGTGCTTAGAGATACATTTTAATTTGAGAGCTAGTACTTTTGCATGATTTTAAACGCATAAAAAAAAATCTCATTTTAATATTACCATGACCCTGGTACATTTTTCAGGATAGATTTTTTCTTAGATTGCCAGTCTCAGTGATTATGAGCTGTACCTTTCTCCTCAAGCAGGCTGTGTACACTGTCTGATCTCAGGGAATCATCAGCTGCTGTGTGAGCCAGATCTTCCACTGAACTGCTGCTCCTGTCTTTCTCTTTCTTCTGATCAGAGTGAGATGGACTCGACTGAGTAGCACTGCTGCCGCCACCACTAAGAAACAGAGAAGAAGAAAGTGTCAACTGTGTGTCTCATATCTCTATTATATAACCTTTAAGTTAATCCAATTGATGATGCCAGATAAAGAGCACGTGGTTGGTGGTACCTGATGGTGGGTCTTCTGGAAGGGATGGAGTCTGAGAGGCTGTCTGGTGGTGTCTCACCCTCAGTTTGAGTTCTTTCTGGAGACGGTTCACTCTTCCAGCTACTGGAGGAGATCCAAAACAGTGTCAGCATAGAAAGTCAGATGTATGCGTCAGATGCATATCAGATCACAAGCGCTACAACAGGTTGTCTTTTTAGGGTTAAATATTCCTTTAATGAACAAAATCATCTAGCTCTTAAGCCAAAAAAAGCATGCGTGAAGATGATGTAAGAAGGGAGATGACTGATGGTTACCTGTCTGTGTGGGGGCGTGGCTGCAGCTGTTTGGAGGTGTGGCTGTGATGGCTTTGCTGGTCATAAAGAGATTTACTGGAGGGGGCTGGAACACTTAATGCTCCTGCAATCTGTGAACGAGCCAGGTCAGTCATCTACAGTGACAGTGTGTGAGAGAGAGAGAGAGAGAGAGAGAGTGAGTGAGAGAGAGACTTTTAATCTTTCAAACAGACTAAACAGCTGCTTGTTGTGTTTAGCAGCATATAAAGAAAGACTGCAGTAATGTGTGTGTGTGTGTGTGTGTGTGAGAGATGTTCTGCTCACCTCTTTAATGTGTCGGACTGTTTCGGCTGTGTGCCGCGCGGCCTCGGCCTGCTGATGGATCATCTTGTTTGTGGACTCATGCAGATCTCCTAACACCTGCTGCTGAGAGCGGAGCAAACTCTGCTGCAGATCTGCATGAGCCTGTAGTCAATCACATACAAAACAATGAGCAACTGGGTAAACAACAAGAATTCTGATGTCAAACCAGATTGAGTCCACATAAAAAGCACTAGTTTGAATGGTAATGTAATGTAAATACCCGTGCAGCTTTCTGCCTGCTCTCCTCCAGCTGCCTCTGAGTTTCCAGGGCTTCTTGCTCTGCCTTCATCTTCAGCAGGTACAGTTCACGTTCGTGTCTCTGCTGCTGGGACTGTAAGAGTCAAAGGTTAAAGGTCACCCTCACACACATAGGGGCACAGCACTCTAACCATGGCAGATAACAGCAAACCTTCAGAATCTGAGCCAGAGAGACGGTTTCCTGCTGAGCGAGTGAGATGCCTCGTACTCTCTCCACATCGCCGAGCTGTCGCACCGACTCTTCCATCGCATCCAGGTAAATGAGCTCGGCAGACAATCTCTGCTGCAGGACCGCAGGAGCAAACTGCAGCTCTGCAGGGGCTGGAAACACACAGGGTGGATGGAACCAAACACTGAACCACAGCTCTGAAATGCATTAAAAATCTCCAGAACTGTCAGCTGGAATCAAACCCATGATGATGTGATGTGACGGCCCATGTTACCTGCAGCAGTGTGCTCTGCTCTGGGGCTCTGAGTCTGGGGTGAGGGGTTGGGTTTAATTCTGCCAGCTGAAGAAGAGGATGAAGAGGAACTAGGCAGGACAGTGTGATGGGGGCTTGACCTCTGATCAGACTCTCTGACAGGGGTACCATCACCTGCTGAGAGTCGAGAAGAACCAGAGCTGGCTGGAGAACCAGCAGCAGGAGTCGTACCGGGGCTTCTGGGAGATTTCTTTCCCTCAGAGCCCAAACTACAGAAACAAAGCCAGACATGAGTTCACAATTAAGTGTCGTTTATCCTGAACCTCCTGAAAAGCAACTTTAAAAACTTTAAATATCCCTCATTTAAACAATGAAGAATTTGTGCTACTGTCTGTCAGGTCAGAACAGTGTGCCTTAAACCCAAATTAATCTGGCTAAAACTCTGCTGCTGGATAAGACCTCTCACATACCACATATCTGGAGGTTAATGCTCTAAACACTGAATACAACAAATGCCACAGTGAGGCTCGAATGTCACACTGGAGGAACAAATCTCCCTGGCAATGAGCCTGACCTGCAGCCCACAAAACTGACAGAACAAAAGAGCCAGTGTGTGTGTGTGTGTGTGTTGCCTTCTTTCCTCATCTACAGCAACCCGAACCGGACATATAAGAGAACCAATACTGATTGTGGCTCCTCCTCACATGGCTCCTCATAATTGATAAACAAGAAGAGTGTGGATATCATGCTTAAAGACATTTCATGTTCATTTCCAGTGACTTTCAGTCTAGCAGAAAGTTAATAAAAGATGACTTTGCAAATGCAATGTGGCAATTTGAAGTTGCAGCTTATGATTAATCATCAGAGATCACTCCAAAATTCACTAACATAAACATCAATTTATATCAATTAAAATAAGGGTAGGTGATTTTTTTTCAGAAAACATTTTGTTATGCTGGTTGAAAGTCTCTTCACATCCTAAAAGCAATCAGTAAGTAAAGTGGTCTAAATATATTTATATACTTATACAGCGGGAAGGCACAGGATCATGAAATGTTTATCCAATCATTGCATTCGATAAGTATATGCTTTGGAGGGGTGTGGCTTTGGAGCTCACTCAGAAGGGAGGGCGGGATCTTATGCTTTCAAAGCTAGGCTGCTATTGCAAGACTCTCTGAAATTGCCTACCCTATCTTTTATTTGGCAACCAAAACAAAACGTTCAGTTTTAGAAACGCGTGTATTTTGTCTAGAGGTATACATTTATTATATATGATTATCATGCTCCACAAGCTGTTATAGAAATACTTTTAGAGGTTTAACAGGTATACCTGTGCATGGAGTGGGCTGAGACACCCCCTAGTGTGCTCTCTGTGTCCACAGTCCTGCTGGAGGCAAGACTGGATGCTTTCTCTGATCCGTTCCTCTTCAAACTCTCGGCAGGGAGATCAGAGACAGCAGAGACTGTGTTTCTCAGTCCCTCCTGGAGGCTCCTCTCTGAAGCTGTAGAAACACAGGCAGAGATAAGAGCACTGAGTCCGCCCTCACACGGTGAAGATCAGATGTGTTTGACTCTGCAGGTGTATGTCTGACCTCTCTTGCTTCCTGAGCTGGTGGAGTGTGGAGAAGAGCGGGGTGTGAGGGCTGGAGAATGGTGAGATCTCTCTCCATCTCTGATATCACACGCAGATCTGATACTTATCTCATCAGGGGGACTGAACCGATCATAGCCGTTACTGTGGAGGGCAACACAGTTCATAATCACAGACTTATATTTTACATATACTTACATAATGCTAATACTCTGATAATGCTACATGCACTCAGATAACACTTATACAAACAGCGTCTCTTCTTACAGAATGTAGTTTGTATGTAGTTCAGTTATACTATATCCCACAATGCTCTACTTGTCCAGAAGAAATTACATCCTTGATTTTTAATATCATGTGACCATAATTTGGCATACACTGGTTACCTACTACACTCGGCAGGACTGAGTAACTGAACTGGTATTTCATTGTAAACACAGCCACAAACAGTTTACAGTGTATGGAACAGTACAATAATAGTGATACACTGCCCCCTTTAGGCTGATTCTCAGATTTCAGCTTGACACTCCAAATAACACAGTCACACAAGCACACTATTAAATCATACCCTATCCATCCCATATGAAAATAATTCAGATTTGTGGATTACGGAGCTTTAAAACAGTGTGTTTTACCTGAGTACATTAGAACTTCTCTTGGATGCTGATTGGCTACTGCCGTGAGAGGAAATGAAGTCATCCTCATAAGCCATTCCGTCCAATGAGCTGGCAGCAGACAGAACAGAGCGGAGGCCTGGGGAACTCTTACCTCCCCTCTCTTCAAACAGCAGAAAAAAATAAGCAACACTAGTATTATTTAAACTATATACACGTAACAGAACATTTGCTCTGTTTGATGTGGAGTCAAGAAACTTTTATGATTAAAAGATGAATATGAGGCAAAAGTACGGAATATCACATTTTGTTATTTGGCTGTTTCAACAAAATGTTTTATTAATTTAGAAGAACAGAATTCTGTTCAGGATACTTTTGAAGGACACAGTATACTGTAATTAATTTAATATAACGATACATTATCTCGTACACGGTTTAAACTGTAACACGGTTTCACGTGTTTTCACCTTTGCCGTAACTCTGCATGTTCTTGGTGAATATGTTGATAACACTATGTGGGCTTCCTTTGGCGAGTTCCTCCCATGGTCCTTTGCTCTCTCGTACCAGACTGGACAGACTGAAGGGCAGGTGCTTCTCTGCCTCTTTCTGGAAGCGTGAAATTGGGTTCAGACTGTCTCCATTCGGAAGGGTGGCGCTGTTCCCTGTGGACTCCGGTCTGTGACTGGATCTGGGAAGCTCTTGTAGGTCTTCATCATCTTCAGACAAACTTCCTTCACTCAGCAGAGGACCTTCACTGATAGAACCTCCACTGGAGTCCAGAGCAACTTCCTGGGCGTCAGGTTTTGGAGGAGAAGAGATCTTGTCCGTGTTTTTGAAAGCTGCGTGTGTTGAGTGGGGTTTGTTCACGGGTTCTGTGAACCTCTCCCTGAAACTGTGGAGGTTGCCCACACCTGGTAAAACATCTTCATAGGTGCTCTGACCAGCAGCAAGCAGTCTTTGAATTCTCTCCACCAGGTCATCAGAACCCATCTGGTTCTCTCTGACCGGTGGACTGACTGGGTTGGCCCAGCGATTCTCAGAGGGGATGGGAAGACCTGTGCCTAGGTCCCTAGCACAACCGTAGTTGATTCCGGTACCGGCTAGCTTGCGGGCTTCGCTCTCTATACGGCTGGACAGAGAGGCAGCGGTGGCCTTCAACGCCTCGAGGCGGCTCATTTTGCGGCCTACGTCTGAAGAGAAAGCAGCAGGTGCAGCTCTGGATTTCTCTGGTCCTGAAGCTTCTGTATCAAGCTCTAAAAGCTGAGACAAGATACGGCCAGAGGGGGGCGCTAAAGACTTGCTACCTCTTATCAGAGCAGGACTGAGATGGTCAGCCTGCAGCCAATGTGACCCAGCAAACTCCAACTCATTCCTGCAGAAACAGTGCAAGACAACATGTGAAAAAGAACAAACAAAGTGAAAAACAGAATTTATTTATATATGACATTATATATAGCCTCTCTCTCTCTCTCTCTCTCTCATATTTATACGTTTATATATATGTATACTTCATATTTCTTCTATTTTAAAGCTGTTCAAAAACTTCCCAGTGTCCATGAACTGAATAAGCAGCGGATGCCACAGACTACATACAGTTAAAGGTGGCCATGGAAACAGATACAGGCAGACTACAACACTTCTTGTTAAGCGCAGGGCTGTGGTTTAAGGGCTGTAAGCATTTCATGTATTCTTACAGAACTACTTAAAATATTTCAGAAGCTGTTTGTGTGTAAATTCTTCTCACTCAGGAGAATCAGTGACATTTTAACATGAGGCTGTTAAAATGTTATATAGTATGGTATATAGTATAATATATAATATTATAATGGTCTGTGTTTTACCTGGAAAACAGGGGCTGCTGTTGCTCTGTGAGGGACAGATCACTGCTGGAGGTGCTACCGTGAGGTCCATCATGTCTTTTGTTTTCTTTATCAGATTCTCCAGACGGCTGGTATGCGGGTCTCTGCTGTAAGTGCACAAAACAAGCAAAACTTAAACCAGTGGACCATCTAGATCAGTGTTTTAATGACCGAGATCTAGAGAAAAGGAAGTCTTGATAAAAATGATGATATGTGCAAGTCCACATAACAGAAAAGTGCAAGACGTCTTTATTTGTAAAGAAACAATTCACTACCTAATAAGAGAATAATAATTCTTCTTCTTATTACCTAATAATAATAATAAAAAAATAATAATAACGCTATTAGTAGGCTTTGTAAAGGCATGTGAAAGCAACAGTTCTGTTACTCAGCCAAGCAGCCATTTAACAACATCTCAAAAATACGATTAATCAACACGGTCAATAAACTATCAACTTGCGCACACTTAGGATACCTACACAATTCTACAGTAGGACTGCATGATATTGCAACATGATAACTTATAGCTAAATAATGTGATAAGCAATATTCAACACAATTACATTTTTTTAAATCAATTTAAAATTCATTAAAACATTTAAAAACTGAAAATTATATAACCAACAAACATGTTTCACATTGTTTCTGCATGACAGTCTCTCTGCATTGACTTAAAATTTATAACTTTTTATTTATTATTAGTATTGAAATAATGGCAAAAATGCAGTATCAAAAATGCTAGCATACCTGTGGGATGATATTTGTTGTGATAGCAGCGCTGATCTCTCCTCCAGGCTGAGTCTGCCCTGGCTGTTTGGTGTATGTTTCTTGCAGCTGTTTCTTTATAAGCCCCTCAGGTGCCGTGGGGCCTCTCGCAGCCCCCGCTCGCTGTCTCCTGTAAAGCTCCTGCAGCCGTTTACTCCTCTTCTCTTCCTCCTCCCTCTGAGCTCTCCTTGCCTCCACTTGCTGCTTTTTACGCTCTTCTTGTTTTTGTGTGATGTACATGCGCACCGCCTCTGCATCATAGTGCCGTTTCTTCGGCATGTTCTTTTCTGGAGGCTCTGTTGTCTTGGTGGTCTTGGCAGGGCTGGCGCTACGGGAAACCCGGGTCGAGGAACGGACTCTGGAACTGGGTGGAGCCGCCCTACTGCTGCCCTCTTCTAATTGCAGGTCATCTAGGATGCCCCGGATGTCAGCTGAGAGATGGTCCGTATTGGGAGTTTTTTCTCTAGCTCCCCTTACAGGTCTGGATGATTCAGCTGGCTCCTCCGGAATAACGTGGTCGCGTCTTTCCGTGCTTTTGGGCCTTGACCGTCGGTTCCGTTCCAGATGAGGATCAGAGGTGGAGCGAGGGACAGGGTCTGCAGGAAAGGAGAGGTAAAAAGAGACAAATTACATTATCATTATCATTACTACAGCCTCTGTGATATCATCTCTCCATAATTAAGACATTAACAATCAAATGTCATTAGAATTAGACAAATGTCTCAAATGTCAAAACTGTGCTTAAAAATTAAATCTGTTTCCTGTTTTAATTGATCATTTAAAAAATGATCCAAAATCAACACTGTCATCCAAACACAAGCATTTGGGCCACAGGCTGTCTATTTATACATCTGGACTGGAAGAACATTGCTTTCAGTGGCTGTTTATATATAATGCTTAAATCAATAAAGCATTGAGTATTTCCGTCTCTGCAGTCCAATAAATCAGTAGTAACGTGGTAACAGTATAACACTGAGCCCTGTGTGTGGGGAGGAAATCAGGTCAGCTGGCTCTGTTCACTGAATCAGAAAGACTAAGTCGAAACCTATTCATTACGATCACTAAGCTGCAAACTTTACTAACGTGAGGGCCTTCTAAATCTTTATTTATTAATACACGACACTTGGACCAGAGGCTGCAGAAACACTACACTAGAGCACAACGCAACACATACAATATTTATTAACTTTTAATGCATTTAAAACATCTTAACCATTTAGTGGCACATCCATAATTTAAAAAGGCAAAAACACATGAACCTTGTGATATTTAAGGAACAAAGAACATAGATGTCATGACGACTGTTTTGTGATTGTGATCTGGCTGAGCCATGGTGATGAGGCGGAGCCTGGCAGATCTCTCTCCACTCACCTGTGCCTGACTGTGCCCGAGGCTTGCTACGTATGCATGGTGCTGGTCCAAGCATCATCTTCACCAGCTTTTGTCCATCTCGCCATGACAACGTGCTGATCACTATAGAGACAGATTAAACAGATGCCTTTAGAATACCATTTTTCCCTGAATTAATTTATACTTTAATACAAGTGACAGAGGTGGAATGAAAACTGACAAAAATAACTGCAGACGGAATAGACAATTTTATCACATCAATACAGATTTAAATAGACTTAACTCCTTAGAATTAACTCCTTCAGAAACAAAAACAGGTTGCATTTAATGTAAGGTGCGTGCGCACGCACACACACACACAAAGCATGCATGACCTCTCTCTGGCTGTCAGTGAGACTGTGGCAGTTCGAGCTGCAACTACATTGATGCAACTACACTGTTAATCTGCATTCTAGACATTCTGGAAATTTGTGCGGGCGTAAGAGACTTATCAGAAATTCATACACGAGACTGGCAGGTCAACCAGCACAATTAGTGTGTGTGTTTAGTGAAACATTTGCATGTTCTTTAATGCAAATGGCCCAAGTAATGTCAGTAAAATGACAAGTGTCTCTTGTAACTTCATTTTAATATCATTTGCTTGAATAAGCTACAGTTGTGTGTATGAGAAACAAAGTGTGAAGGAGAACTCAGACCTGGTTTAGCAGTGGACTCTGGTGCTGAGGAGGATCTGTGGACTTTCCTCACAGGTTTGGATGGTTTCTTCTCTTTCGACCTCTCTCGCTCTGCACGCCTCTGCTTTGGTTTTGTGCTGTCAGCTGTGAAGAGACGAGAGAAGATTGAAACTGAAAAGTTTTGTTCAAAGAAACTGATGCAAAAAACAACCTAAAGAAACCAGTGGTTTTGGTTTAAGAAATGCTTTTGGACTGAACTGCAATGTGTTTTTGGACACACAAAAATGTGCACTATTCAAGTAGAAATACATGAATATATGGGTTATTTCAGCAGCGTTTAGTTACCTTATTATACATATACCTTTGGAAAAAAGCAACTGCTAAAATAAAGTGTTCCTTGGGAATCAAACCACTATGCACTACCAGTTAAGCTAGAGAGAACCTGTGCTCATGCTTTCTGGCTCAACAGAGGGCTTAAATTGGGCAGTAAAACACATTTGAGCAGTAAAATCAATGAATAAAACTTTATATCTGCCTTAATTAAACACCCCATTTACAACACAAACAACTAAGATGAATTAAAGAGAAAGATATTTATCTCTGATAGCACTGCGGGTTTACAGAAGACAGAGGTGTACCGGTGAGTCGCTGTGTCAGGTCTTTGTATATTTCCTGGCTTAAGTTCTGGAACCGCTCTGCTGCCCACACTTTTCCATCAGGTGTGCGGATCGTAGTCTCACTGGTGTTAAAGCCTGCAGAAAAAAAGAAAACAGAGATTCCTCTCACTCGACCACCTCAGAAAACAAATACCTTAGATAAAAGCATCAGTTCACTTACAATACATTTACGACAGGGACACTAGCCTAGCTAACTAAGCCTGAGGTGAAGTGTCTTGCTCTGAAACACAATGGTGATTGCTCTTAGTTTGCCCCTCATGGGGGCTTTCAGTTGACTAGCTGACATTAGGCTACACTAGGGATGTGAATAAACATTCCCTTGCAACTAAGGTTGGTCACCGTTCCTCTCTAGAGTGGGCTTACCTTTATAAATGGGGGCCGGAGGAGCTTGGGCCACTTTCCGAACTTTAACCTTAGGTACTGTGGTACTTTGTCCCATTTCTCCAAATCCCACAGGTTGCTCCAGATATCCCAGGAGCTTATTGCAATCCGACGTTTCCTCCAGGTGTTCCCTCTGTCTGCGGATCCTTTCTTTCAGCTTCTCCAATTTCTCGTTGGGTTGCTGTCGCCGCAGGTTCTCCAACCGCTGTGAGGTGGAAACTGAACCCGGGCTGGACAACGAGGAAGTGTGAGACGTCTCAGCCTGCAGGTGCATTTTGGGCTTGACCTCTGACCCTGACATGGCCAGGTCTGGCTGGTGAAGACCGTTGAGAGCAGAAAGATTGTTGAGGTAGCGTGCAGATGTGCCGTCAACAGCCGAGGAGTGCGTACTGTCCAGATCTGCAGTCCGCATGTCTCGAGTGTGACCTTGACATATCGGTTGGCTCAAAGTGAAGTGTGGGTGAGAGACGCTAATGTCTGATGGTAACATCAGGGCTTCAGATTCAGAGAGAGTCTGGGACGTTGGCAGTGGAGACACTTCCCTATATAAACAAGACAAATTGAGTTCAAACTGAAGAGTGCTTGAGAGAATTTCTAAGAGGAAATCTACACAACCACCCAAGCGGCAACAGACAAAGACAGCAGTTCAAGAAGACTGAAGTCTGCATGTCTGAACAATCTAAAGAAGCAGAAGTGTTGCTTCCTGGTTTAAAATGTCTTACTGGATTTGTTTATCAGGATTAAATTTATACATAATCTACTAGTACAAAGCTCATGGACTTCTGCACACTTCACAACCTGTTCAGAACACAGGTTCCTTTATCTGCAGCACGTTTTGAATGTAATTATTCAGACACCACATCAGATAACCAAATATTGAACCAGTGTTACAGACACACTCTCCTCTTTTCATGAGCAGACATGATCTATAACCTTAAAGACTCACTGTGGTGAAAAAATGGAATGTTTTAAAATGATGTTTATGCCTGTGCTGTTTTTAATACATGCAAATTCATCAGTCAACACCATTGCATTTTCTTCTTCAAACTGCAGTTTACCAAAGACAGTCTCAAAAGCGTGTTTCAAAACAGCCCGTTTTCTACATCACAAACATGTAACCAATTATGTCAACTACTGGACCGAGTGGATCAGATAGTCTAAGCTGGTGTGACTGAGTGGAGGCGGGGACTAATTTGCATATGTTTAAACATGTGAATAACAAATAAAGCAGAATACACTCAAGCTATTTTTAGGCATGAAGAAATAATTTTCACATGAGAAAACATTTAATGTCATTTTGATCATGATCAAAGATGAGTTATAAGGGATAATAGAATCAACTACAGAGTGATTTTAACACATTTTCGACATTCACCTGTATGAGGCGAGTGGCTCTCTGAATTCCACAGCACCGGGTCTCGCTGTGTTGTTGTCCAGTGTGCTGTTTCTCAAGGGACTGCGGGAACTTTTGTCTGGACTGCACTGACTCTGGGTTCTGGACTTGAACCCTTTTTCTTCCACAAGATGCCCATCTGCAGTAAATAAATTTTCTTCATTTTTAGTATGCATAACTTGTGCTGACACATGGAAAAGCTTTATCATTGCAAATCAGGAAGAAGAAGTCTGTTTTGAACAATGATCTGTCATGTACATGCTCAATAACTGAGTTTTGCTTTTTTCTTTTAACCAAAAAAGTTACGGATTGCAGTTTTAATATGTCCAAACCTAAAGAAGTAATTTTTACAATACTTAAATTAATATATGTATCATCAAATCTTCCTGCTTTGATCATTAATAACATTCTACTGGGTGTTAATAGTGCTTTGGTCTGAAACGTCTGGCACAGAGGGGAACCACATGAGAATGACGAGGATGTGTCTGTCTCACCTCTGCGGCTTATTTTCCGTCTGCTGCTACCAGCTGCTTTTTTTGTGTCCAGCACTGAATCCAGAAGCACTCCTGTACCTGGTGCTGCCTCCAGATGATTCTCAATGTGCCGTAACTGAGACAAGATCACAGTTAGATACATGCTCGTGATTAAAACTGCACATACACCAAACACACTGGTCGCATCAGATTTAAAGGCAGGGCACAGTCTTTTCCAGAAACATTTTATTTCATGCTGTTTGAAAGTCTCTTCACAAGTAAAGTGGTCTGAATACATTTATAGAAATGTGTATTTTCTGTGGAAGGTGCAGGACCATAAAATGTTCATCCAATCTTTGCATTCAGTCCAAATACAATGATTGGACTTTCTATTTGCCTGTCAAACTATGTAGGTGTGCATGTGTTGGAGGAGGCATGGCTTTGGAAAATGCTCTGAACATAGGGTGGGATCTTATGCTTTCAAATCTAGCTTGCTATTGCTAGCCTCTCCTGAATTACCTACCCCAGTTTAAAATAGTTTGAATCATGAATTCACAGTTCTGTTTCAGTCTAGCTCTCTAAGATATCTCTTATCACCCAGAACCTGAAACAGGTAGAGAAACACTCACAGCAGCTTTGGTCTGGTTCAGACTTTTCCAGACGTTTGAGATCTCTGTTGAGAGACAAACATTAACATAAGCAATCGTGTAGATGGCTTACATAAGGCACTCATGTTGATGCTGGAAGCATAAGGTGTGTAGCTGGACAAACCTCTGCTGTCGTCCTGCCCTGCGCGGGCAGGCTGGGAAGAGACGCCGGCTGCCGGCCCCACCTCGCTTCGCAAGCGACTCCACATCGCTATGCCAACCTAAGAGGAAGAAAGAAAGAAAAACAGACTGCGTAAGAGCCAATTATCTTGTCAACATCTGCTGTCAGACATTGTTTCCTTTGGCAGTGGCTTGTTGCCTAGATTTGATCCTTAAACACATGACTTCTCTATTCACAGTACTCAACTGATTCCTGCACACTGATTGTGATTTTGAAGGAGACTTTATATTTGACCAGATGACAAGATTAACTGATGGTTAGTTAGTCAGACAGATCAGCAGGCCCACCAGATATCTGCAGCCACAGAGCAGAACTTTTACATCCCAAGGTTTAGAAAGTTCTACACATCCACTGCACCCATGTGTGCTTGTTTATGAAATCGTTTAGTGAACCAATAATACTTTAAAGCTGCAATCCGTACCTTTTGCCTCACTAATGCCATCTCTATTTGAAACATAAAATGTTCTGCACCATCTACAGTACCTGAACATTCTTTTTTCTGTTTACAGACAACATTTCCCACAAAATCTTGTCCTGATAGCTCAAATAAAAATCATTATTATAAACGTGCTGTTGCTAATCAGGTAAGGAGACTGTTTTGAACACTAATCTGTTATGTACTTTGTTCATTTTTCACCAAACAAAAAGTTACGAATTGCTTTAAGTGAGGGCTAAAAATACAACAAACAAGCTCATGGTCATTTCAGTACTGTTTTTTCAAAACTAAGGTTCAGGCAATGGCACAGAATGATGTATGTGAACTTCAGATCTACTGGAAAGCAGCAGTGAAGGACATTAAAACAAGAATGACCTGCAGCAGGGAACGAAGTAACTGAGAGAAACAACATGAATAAAACAAGATTACACACAAACTAAAAGAATTATAAAGGCTCTGTGTTGCCCTTTACAAAAACCTACTTTGTATTATGTCACAGCTCTTGTTGCCCTATAAAAGTCACGATTGTGTCTCAGGTAGAGAGAGTTGTGTTCTCTCTCTCCACAGAGAATCTGTGCTCGTGGAACGCCACAGAAAGCTCTGCAAATTGCTGAAACATTATTCAGCTTTCTACACATCCCCTCCCTAGAATGAATTTAATATTTTAAGCTAATCTGAAATCGCTTTAAGCTACCATTAAGAGTGTAATAGTCTCAGCCCTGTTCCTCACATTGTACCATGATTACAAGCAATTCGTCAGCATTCTGCACACCTACACAGGTCCCATCCTATGTAGGTCGACTCATAACTAACAAATATCAGTTCTAAGAACTGATGTTCTGTATTCCCAGCTAACAATTTAAGGTTGCCCCAACATTTCCATTAAGGAACAAAAACATTAAAAATGTTATTTTGAAAGTCCGAGTAACATTTAAAACGTTCAGTTTTTTAGATATGGTATCAATATTATTGCTTGGTTGTAAGAACCTTATTCAAACATTTTTTAATTCTGTAATTGTTTAAATGTTCCACTACCTACTTAAGAATAACATTTTACTAACATTACTACAAGAACGTTTTAATAACATTGAGAGAACTTTTAGATAACATTAATTGGAATTTATTTCGATTTAAAGGCAACCAAACACTCACTTTTACAACGTGCTTCAGACTGGCCATACTTTTAAACTTATTCACCCTTAAAAATGATCAAAATAAGCTAAGTGAGAGAATCAAAGCTTTCCTGACCTGAATGCCTGCCAATGAAATACCTGCTGAAAATATTCTTTTATTTATCCATAAAAAGATCCAACATCTTCATCCATACACTCTCTATTCTGCTACTCTAATCGAGACTTAAACTCACTTTCCATGAACTGGAACAAATATTATATTATAATCCCTTTCGGCATTGATTTTAGCTCATGTTTAGAAAACAGTCCAGCTGAAATCACAAAAACACAGCGTTAGACAGCCATGATATTAAAAGTCTCAGTTATTAAGTTAAGAAAAGCCACATTAATGCTCCCCACATGAAGTAAAGCAACACAACTGACCTTCCAGCATCTGTATTCAGAGATACATGAGTATCTGATTTCCAGACAGCTGGACACATCGGTCAGCTGCCGGATCTGTCCAATACTCTACCTACAGTGAGACCCAAGGAAAAAGGTGATGTTACAGTAAAAGACTTTAAGTTTATAAATCATACAATACACCACATTCACTTGTGCAGCTACTGTCAAAACTAACATCAGTCTCAAAACAGCTTTTCATAGCAACTGATGGACAGCAGAAGCAACATCAGCTGAAACGTGTTAAAATCTCAGGCAGACATTTCCAAATGATTTCAAGTGCCTGATCAAAACATAAACTGTTCCCATCGCTTATTAAGATACAGCAGGTCTTCATAAAAACACAAAAATATAAGACAGAAGTGAAGAGGAAAATAAGCAGCACTGAAAACACACAAATGTCATGAACTACATTAGTGTTATGAAACTAACTGTCAACGAAGTAAATTAAACAACCAGCCAACCAAATAACCAACCCTCTAGACAACTACTGGTACCATTAACCATTAACCTTAGACCAGTTTCACAATATTAAAAAGTCATTTTGCAGCATTTCTGTAAATTACGTGATGAAACTTACTGCTAACAGCCGCTGCTAACCGGCTAAAATAGTAGAGCTCGCTAACAAACTAACTTTTGGTTTCTCTGGGTTACAGTTGTCTGTTGATCAACACCGAGGTCAGGAAATAAGTGGTTAACCCCCACCTTAAAGTTTGTTACCCGCCTTTCTGTGTCTGTTTCCCGGCGTCGATGAGAAGTTGAGTCGGACGTTGGCTAAATTTGACGGTCCGCCATTATCGCAACGACAGTTCCCGGAAGTTCACGTTCGCGAGGAGATTAATCTCGCGAGACTTCGTTTTTCTGGACTGTAGCTGACCTCTGGTGTTTACTAATGAAACAGCATGTTAACAAATTAAAAGTAAAGCACAGAGCAATCTTGAGCAAACCAAAAACTCTTTCTTTACATCTCCTTTATATTGCCATTTATATATGTGCCATGTCTCTCTCTTTTCACAGGCTTGCTCAATGGGAAAGGAACATCACAGGTGAGGTCTCTGTAATATCTCAGTTATTTCTCCTAGACGGAAGTGAGATTAAATGGAGAGCAAATAGAAACTTTTTGCTCATGTGTCTCAGATGTTTCACATGAGAAAAAGACCCAAAAATCTCACTAATGAAAGATTTGACAGATATGGTAACCCAAATGTGACCCCTGCATTTAACCCATCACTGGTGAGGAGTGAACACACACTGCAATTGAGGGTTAGGGGTCTTGCTCAAGGGCACTTCAGTTGCTACCTGTCAGCGCTGGACTCAAACCAGCAACCTTCTGATTACAAGCCTGACTCAATTACCAGTAGGCCACAAATGCCCCATGTCTAAATGTCCAGATGTCTCCATTAGAGAGTCTCAAACTGAGTTCAGATTTGCCGAAATGTCTCAATTTCATTGAAGATTTCAATATGAACTCAAATCAAATGTACACAAATCTAGCTCCAATCTACATTAGAGATTGGAGATTGGCCATCAAATGTAGCTCCAATCTACATTAATTCTACAACTTCATACTCATTAATGTATTTTAACAATTGTCTCATTTGTTTCTATGTTTATTTCTCTTAAACAATTTCAGAAGAAGCATCTGAGACAAAGTTGATACTGAAACACAAATGGGATCTCCATCAGATCTCCTGAGCTATGAAAGAGCAACTTCTGAGAAATTGCCCTCTGGGTTGTGCTGAAGTGTGGCTCACCGTACTCTATTTTGGTCTTGGATTATATTTTTTTTGTAATGTATATACTTTTGTTATACGCTATTATTGTGAATATATACAGTTAATAATATATTGAAATAATCTCTAATGTTATGAAGCAGTATTGCAGTACATGTTTGATTATTATATGGTCTTTGCTCTTGCAAAATCTCTGATCTTAGGAGTTTTAGTCTGTGTAAATATAGAATAAATACAGCACTATAATGTCTCTTGGAGGAGATATCAGCAGACCAAAATGGGAAAAGATGTGACACTTCTGTCACACTTTTGAACGCCCTCAGTGCACCATTGGGTAAACCCTTAAATGAGAGACATTTATAAATGCCACAAAGCAGATTATAAATTAAAATTAACAACAGATACAGTATAGCCTATAGGCTACTGATGTATAGACCGATAACAGACAGATTTACTATGGAAATCAACACCAAAATCTGAAAAATGTTTCTTAATTTCCCTAGTTAATATATATGTTTAAACTCAGCATTGATCATTTAAATGCCTGCCTTGACATAAGATAAATAAACTTAACTCAGCCACAAAACTTAAGGAATATTGTTACTATATTGCTACCATAGCAATAGGTTCGTATTGATTTTCCTCTAATAATAAAACCATTAAATAAAGGCTGCATTTGCCCTAATAACTTTCAAACGCGCCACGTACCCAAACTAATATGTCCAAATGACCATCATTTAAGTAACAGCCATATAATAACCAGGCTGCTGGGTTATCCTATAACTTAAATAACATACACAAAGTGACATATTTATTCATTTATAATAAACAGTGACTCGCGTCCCCCTCTGGTGATCTAACCTGTCGTACTCAGTTTGAAGCGCAGTGTTGTATTCACCATTGTAGTGCTGCACCAGAGAGAGAGACAGAGAGACAGACAGACTCATCGCCTCCTAACGCAAACATATTTGCACAATACAGGCACGGAAAAATGGGAAAAACGACATTTATCTGCGATTAAACCCGAGGGTCGGTGAGATCCAGCCGTGCGCTCCTGCGCGTCATGGCGGGGATGGAGCGGAGCGCACTTGTGGCTGCGCTCCGTGAATCTGATGCCGGTAAGCGCACGATATCTATTCACACAAGGGTATTGATTTCCGCTGTCGTGTGTCATGATTGTAGACGTTTCTCTAGCACTGCAACTTATATCCCTTTATCCTTTATTTTGCAATATTATCTTTTTGTTTTAGTGAAGGGGGGGGGGGTTATTTGCCATGGTGAATTATTGTGGCCACGTTATCATATAGCGTTTGGGGCTTTTTTGGGGGCATTTGTTTCTGTTTCTCTTGGTTCTTCATTGTCTGGCCATTCATGTGTTTAAACGGTGTGTTAAAACTGTTTTGTAGTTTGTGAGCATCATTTTTTCTCAGTCAGCGATTTGGGTGCGCAGTGGTTAAAGAACTTGGCTGGACGTCCAAAGGTTGTAGGTTTGAGCTTCTCGGTTACTTATCCTCTTTAACTGTGCCCTTAGGCAAAGACGATATATAATAACTACATTGCATAACCTAAATGAAACGGTGTTTGGAGGCATGCTTATATTTCAGGATTTGGTAAATTATGTGTCATTTGTCTGTTGATTGATTCTGTGAATTAACACATATATAGCTACTGTACAGAGGTGTAAATAGGTACAATTATGTTTCATTATGAATATTAATACTTAGGGGGTTGGAAATATCAACACAGTTCTGAGTAACAAGCTGATAAAAATGGGACTCTATAACAGTCAACAAAACCCTTCAAACAGGCTGTGAAACAACATGATTCACACCTGTTACTGACCACAGTTCAGTCCGTTCTTTCTCCATAACACCAGCAAGGTCCTCTCAGTTGGTTCTTTTCGAAGAAACAGGATTTTAGTTAATATAAGTTCTCAGTTGCAAAGCAGATATAAAAAAACATGCCCATTTATAAAGCAAAGACCTCAGGCAGTGTTGTGGATACACAGGTGCATTATGAAAAGCAGCTTCAGCCATTAATTATAATATGACAAGCAAATGGCATTTTCCATTCTGTTATCACTGTATTATTTAGTAGCTAAACAGTTGCTTTAAAACTTTGTGATCTTCATTGCAATAGTACTTTGTTTTTATTTTTCCTAGGAGCTTGTTTTTTATTCTTATTTGTATATTGGTGTAGACTATTATATATTTTAATGATCATTATTTCTTTTAGATTTTACATGTAGTACACTAGATAAAAGATGGGCCATGATTGTGTTGTCTCTTGTTTCAAGATCAGCGTATTTAGCTGTCTGGTTTCGTCTCTCTCTTCTTTAATCTCTTTAAAAGATTCTTGTGAACTCAGCAGATTTCACCACTGCATGTGCCTGGAACTTGTTGCTCTAAAGCAGATCCTGTTTACTGTACACATCAGGTCTGAGTGGACACACACAGTTGTGCTTTGATCCAGATTCCTTACAGTCCGTTACTTGGTGTATAAAGTAATGTGAATGGCTCTCACGTTTTTTCATTTGAACGCCGTTGTCATGCAGATGAAGGTTAAGTCAAATTGCTCACTGTTGTGTTCCTCTTAAGTTTTAATTAAGGTTTATATTTTTACTTATAAGCACAGTCCAAAAGTGGAAATTACATAATGAAACCTCATAATTTGAGTTTGGACTATTTTATGCAATTTGCAAAAATGGCGTTTATCATGTAAAAATTGCAAACAAACCTCATGTACGGTTTCCAGTGAGTTGGTCTTTTAAAGATGCTTTTTGCAGATGTAACATTAAAGATAATTCAGATGTTGTAAAATTCAAGAAAAATGGGAATTTATTTGATTTTGAGGACAAACATTAGGATGGGCAGAGTACAGTACCCATTACTGACTTTCAGACCCATTATAACCGCAGACCTTGTTTCAAATGAACCAGTCTTTTATTACAATGTGGCGCCTGCACTAGAAATTTTGTAGTACTTGGGAGGCTTTTTTGATTACGTTTAAAAATCACAGCTAAGTCTTGGTGCAGAGCATTAAATGTAAACCAATGCATGAAAGAGGCTGTAATTTAGACAGCGGCAGGTCACTGATTAAAGCATCTTTTCAGCATAAATCAGTTTTGATCTGGTTCTTTCCATCTGCTCGGATGTGAATGTTTCGGCTCTGTCTTTGGAAGAAGTCAGAGATGTTGGAAATGTCCTGATTCATTTCTGAGCTGTTTAATTCAAATGCGCCTCATGTACTCAAGCAGGCATTTAAGGAAGTCGGTGTGATGCATTCAGTCTTGTTTTTAAAACAGGCAAAGGCCAACACAGAGACGCAAACTCATTAGTGTGCCATTATACAGTGTGTAACTCGACAACTTCTTCAAACTTTTTTACAAACTCGTTTGTTCGTATTGGAGAGTGTTTGAGTTGTTTTCTACACCGTCTATGTCTGTTGAAAATGCACTTTTACAAAGGTACTTGATTGTAGGCAGTAATGAGTTTGTTTAATATGTCACGTCTCTGCACGCAAGTCAGTATATAAAAAAGGTTTGTATACAAATGTCTATAACTACACGTCGGAAACCGTACAGGTGGATTGTGGGATTGTCGCGGCGTTGTGACGTCGCGCGCGGATTTATGACGCGGCGGATCGTGCGGTAAGAGTCTCGCTGCAGAAATCACGGACGCGGGTGTGACATTAATGTGAAGCGGATTCAGTTATTAATCAATGAGAACATGATGCACCTTCACATTTGACGGATATATTGTTTGGTGAATTTGATTGAGCATTTTTTTACATTGACACAAGCATTGCACTGTTTGTCCTCAGAAAACACACACCTTATTGCAAGGCCAAACAGGCAAGCCCCTTGTTTTGAAGTGAAGTCAGGGTTTGTCTTAATTTTACCTCAACAAAGTGGATGCTTGTTGTTCAAGGCAACGTGGTCACATACTGTTCACGGTGGTGATAATTAAAAAGCAAACAGTGTAAATGAGTGTCATTTCCGGGGTCGATTCAGCCCAACAGCAAGGGATGAAAGCAGCGAGTCTGAACTGAGAGTAATGTGTTTAAATCATGGGCAGATCTGGACATGGCCTGGCTGAGCTCTGATTCTCCATTAGGAGAGGATATGACCTGGATTGTTGTGCAATCATACCATATGTTGTGTTATTATAAAACATATAAGGGAATTAAAAAGGAGATAACTGTTTAGAGAAGAAAATTTTATTGTTATAGCTATTAAAGAGATCTCATTTGATACCAGTTTCTTATTGGGTATGGTAATGTTAATACAGTATGTAAAAATACTAAACTACCAGCTACTCAGACTCAAGTGCGAAATGAAAATGTTAATTGCGTCCTCTGTTGAGCAGCATACGAAATTGTTTAGGTTGTTTATAAGACTGTCAAGGTTAAAAGTCAGGCTGAGATTGTGGTTTCTTTGTCAGTAAAATTAGAGTATAGTGTATATTAGAGTACATTTTGATAAACAAAGCAGTTTTTTTAGAATATATTTTATTTTTTTAGAATTTTTGTTGAATCAAACAAAGACTCTGTTATTCTCTCTCACGTTAATGAGAGAGTTTCTCTCATGTCAGATGAAAATATGTCTTGCCACAAATTCCAGAAGACAAAAAAATCCCTGGAGAACTTGGCTTGTGAAATTAGATTTTGACATCCAGGTAAATAACTGTACACCCAGCTGATACATAATGGCTTTTCATATAATGAAAATGCTTGGTTTCAGGTTCACTTGCAGTTTTATGTGGCATTAAAAAATAATATATTGGGATGGGATTTGAGATATGTGTGTGTGTGAACTCTTTGATTCCATTTTCATTGAATTCTTTCTCACTCTTTCATAAGCAAACGTGTGTGGATGTAATCCCGGAGTATCACATGCTTCTCTTGGAGGGTCACCATCTTGACGTGTTCAGATGTTTCTGATGCGGCGTGGATATGAAGTCTGAAGGATGGTGGCCCTTCAGAAGCTGATGTACACATTTAACACTCCAGACGCCACTGACAGCCAAATGAAAATAGCCTAAAGATCTGAATAAATATTTAATAAAGAGGCTTTCCATGTGTGCTTCTTTGTTTTCAGAAGCGTTATTGCTTTTAGTCTATATGATTACTTAAAGAATTCTCTCAGGTCTGAAAGGGTCAGAATTCTTTTTCAACGGTGTGAAAATTGAAAGATGTCTCAAGGAAGCATGTGTGTGTATGAATGGGTGCTGTATTGAATCTGCAGCCCAGCTGTGCAGGCGTATGAGGCCAAGCAGCACACAAATGCGATGGACACTGCTGCTCAGTGAAACAGAAACTGTGTACGGTGAAGGTTTCGGTGGCTATTCTTATCTCTCAACACACACTGGCCTTCATTTTCAACCCTGACAACCCTGCTAACAGGGAACATTCCCCGTACGTTGGCTAACGTTCTGTAATAGTTCTCTCAAAGTTATCAGAAAGCTTACAACCTAAAATTGTTGTTCTTACAACCTAAGATTGTTACCTGGGAAAGAACTCATGTTACCTTGTGTTCAGGCAGCCACAGACATGCATTAATCTCGTAACAGGAAGTGACACGTTGAGTTTACCTTGTTCGCCCACTTTTGACAAACGTAGTCAAATAAACAAGTGCTCATTATATCTGACACGTTCTTATTCCCTGTGGAAAACACAGGGAATACAATTCTTTTTCTGATTCTCTTTGTAACCCTTAGCCACTTTAGTGTCTGTGTTATTTCTTCCTTCTGTTTGATCTCTTTTCATTATCGTTTGCTCTTTACTTTCCTCTGGCACAAATGTATTTTTCTGTGGTAAATAAACCGCCTTTCAAGCAGCACGGAATAAACCACATTATTACCATCATCTGTTTCAGCTAGGCGAGATATACACACATCGGGTTTTCATGTTTTTTTGGAGACATTCCATAAACATTATTGTTTTTATACTGTACAGACTGTATATTCTATCCCCCTACACTAACCATTACCCTAAACCTAACCATCACAGAAAACTTCCTGCAATTTTAGATTTTCTAAAAAGATCATTCTGTGTGATTTATAAGCTTGTCTACTCATGGGGACGTACAAAATGTTTTGACATTTGAAATCTTGTTTAGACATTTGCCCCCCATAATGTAGTAAATACCATGACCTTGTGCACACATACTGTAGAAATTGGACACATGCTCTCTTACCCACCGGCTGCTGTGGGAACCAGCTGGGCTTTAGGTCGACTTTGTTTCTGCCGGTTTGCGTGTCAGACAGACATCACTGCTTAACGTTTGAACTCGTCAGTCTTGAGTCATGTTGATTGCGGAAAAAAAGCTCTCCATATAAGACTGTTTAGTCACCTCTTACAGAAAATGCTGGAGTTTAGCACAAGAACAGAATTGTGAACAAGCGTGTGCATGTCATATTTACCAATTCCGTTCAAATGTTCCAAAACCAAGTGAGCTACCTACCCAGACAGTATTTTAAGGAATCGCAAGTGCACTGCGGATGTAAAGATGCTGCCTTATAAGATCATAACTCATTTAAGACAAATTCTAATCCAAGAAACAAAGAGATTAACAAGATGCCCTGCCTGTTATCATGGTTACAGCTGAATAAGACAAAAACAGGTTTATATGAAAGAGAGATATGAATAAAGCAGTTTTTTTAGGCATTTTTTGACATTGACAGTCATTGTCTTTCTCTTGGAGATGATGTAATTGGTGTTAATCATGACAGTTAAAGCTGTGATTAAGCCGTCAGTGTATAATGTGCCTGACAAAAAAGGAACAAAATTCAATACGCAATCTAATAATTCAGAAAAGCGTTTGAACGGAAAGCTCCTTTCATAACTGTGTCATGACTGACACAAGGCAAACAAAGCAGATTGTTTTGTCTCCAGTCATTTCAGTGTATTTTTCAGTGGCTGCCACTTGTGGAAATTGCACCAACATTTAAGCCAACAATCTGTGACAGTCTGCTGTTTCCTGGTAAACCATGAGAATTTCCTCTTACCACCTCAGGACTGAATTATCGTGACGTGTTCAACAGCTATTGAAAAAGTTGGCTTTGTGTTGAAAGAAACGGCCGTATTGTAAATATACAGTGCAGTATATGTAGTCTGAAACAGTAAGACGTACGTTCATGCATGTGGCTGATGCTTTTATCAATGTGCATTTAAGCTATACATTTTATCAGTACGTGTCCTCTGGGAATCAAACCTAATGTGGATATCATAGCTCAGTTAATTTTAAGATTCTGATGATTTTAAGGTCATATTGAAATCTCTGATAACAGACTTTGGTATTGGCAGATCTCACCCTAGCTTTTCATATTGCAGTTGTCATATTTTAAATAAATTACTGGAGTCTGTTTTAGGACAATTTGCAAAACAATTTGAAAAAGTCTTTGCTTCATTTTTTTGCTCTCTATGAGGAACAATTATCACATTTGTGATTTTTCTTTTGTATGCAAAAGGTCAGATATGACGGAACAGTACAGGTGAGCTGTCATACATTGTCTTTTTACTGTAAACTGATCTGCTCACTGTTTGTGTGTTAAAATGCACACAAATTGATTCAGGAGAAAACATCACCACAATACTTGTTTACCTCAATTGAGAGATTTGACTCATTATATGACTGATGGAAATGTGCTTGAGATCATCAGTTTTAAAAAACACGAGAAGTTCTTATGTACGGCTTAACAGTGAACTCGAGAAGAGCTTGAGCTGTTTGTTAACAAGATAGCAGACTGTGTTTTTCTGTTTGCAAAGAGGAAAATGGAGAGGCACAAAATGACATGAATGTAATGATAGGATGACATACGTGCCTGTTAAACTGTGTATGTGTGTATGTGTACTGGAGGAGGAGTGGCTTTGTAGAACCCTGTGAAGGGAGGATGGGATCTTATGTTTTCAAAGCTAGCTTGCTATTGCTATCCTCTTCAAAATTGCCTACCCTACCTTTCAATATATATATAATATAACATGCAATATCAAAAGTGAAATTTACAAAAATAAATTTGTTCTGCGAATATTGCAGCTGGTTGTGTAAAAAACTGTTTCTGGTTTTTGCTGTGCTCTCTCCCTAACATGAAAATGATTTAAGAAGCTGTGGAGGTTTAGAAGTTTTCATTAATGAGGCAGAAACGGTCGACTGCTGATGTTCTCTTCACCTCCTGTGGTAAAGCAATGAAAGGAGATCAATTTCATCTCCTGTATTTCAGGCTGTCTCTGTTGTCTTCAGCTCTGATAACACTTGGAGGTGATTCAGGAGGGCAGGAATAGTGAGGGAGGACAAACGTCTCCGTTTCAAAGGGATTTGTTCAGGGTAGCAGGTGTTTGCGAAGGTTATGCGCTCTTTGGCCCTCGCCTTAAATTATCCGCCGCAGATGGATTTGAGTTCAGAATGTTTTGAAAAGCATGAGGTTATATTTCCGCTCCTGTCCAGTCAGTTTTATTGCCCATCTGGTCCGCTTTTCCAAACGTTCAAGACTCTAAAAGGTTTTGCTTTTGTCTGTTTGTCAAGATAGATCTTGAGTCAGTTTTGATTTAATTAAACCCAACCCACCCTTGCCTTTTTAAAAAGAAACTCTGGACATTCCTCATTATTGTCTTTCTTTTCAATAACATCTCACTTGCGTGATTTTTCTTTTTCTGGGACTGAGTCACTTGATGCTCACCTGCATTCCTCTTTTGCTGATATTATGGATTATTTTTTGTCTTTTGAGAACGCTGTAAAAAACCAGAAAAACGTGTTAGGTTTGCTAATGGAGTATGATTCACTAAACTGAAGAAAGAAACAGATCTAGTGGAAGGAAAGGCTAACAAGTACTACTGATAAAAACAGACTACTGTTGCTTATTAACTTTGGCACATTAAATTGTACAGAAAAGCAGGTTTCCATTGTGACCACTTGTGACAGCGGATACAGCGTGACAGCATGCCCTCAATTGGGGCATGTTGTCACAAGAGGTCAACATGTTTTTAAAGAACTGTTTCATTTTTCTTGGCAATAAAATATTTAGTAGCAGGCATCGCAGCATTCAGCAGAAATGTTCAGGGTTATTTTTGTAGTCTAGACGTTTAGTATGTGTGTACAGTATATAGACTTTCAAAAATAAACCTGAGTGTGACAACTAGCCCCATCTCCTATCAGAAATGTCCAATGAGGTCCACAGAGCTGTAGAGTTTATCTCCAGCCCTAATGAATCACACCTGAAGCAGCTGATAAGATCTTTGTGACAGGCGTGTTGGAGTAGATCAGAGCTAAACTCTGCAGGTCTGGGTCCTGCAGCAACATGGACTGGAGTCCCCTGTCCTTTATTAAAGAGCTATGTGATATCATCATGGTACCATAGTAACACCACCATGCTTTTAAAGGCACTACTTTAAAAAAGTATTAATAAACTTCAGTTGATGTCACTGATTACTTTTATATCTCTGTGGTTGTGCCGTCTCATAACAATATCATGTTGGCATTGTTTGGACATGCTTTGTTCTGGCAAGCTTCAAGCTCATTTACTGAGATCTCCAGCCGTTTCTTCATCAGTATGTAGGAAATGGACCCATCACACTAACAATCATCCGACAGTTTGCCACAGAGCACCTTGCTTGGCTTTTGTTATTGCACAAATGCACTTTTATTTATCAAACACACTGATAATTATGATATTTATTTTTCATTCATCAGTAAACCACAGTTGCAGGTTTTTTGGCACAGGCAGGTGTATCGTTCTCTCTCGCTGGAGATTCTCAAATGTTATTATGGAGCTGCAATTAATCCTCCTTCTTCCGAATCAATGTGACCTTTCATTAACTTATGATGGCCGAGGCTACAGAGTGTCATTACAGGTCAAACACGAAGTCCGTGGATAGACTTGTGGATTTACATTGTATTCCAGAAATTGTTTTCCTCCCTTATGTCTTTAGGATAATATATTTTTATATTGAATGTTATATTGAATGTTCTGGGAACATTCAAAATGTCCAGTTTTTTTGACTTTGTAATGTTATTATAAGAACGTTATTCAATTTAAAAAAAAATCTGTAACATTTTAAAATGATCCACTAATGACTTAAGAATAACTTTTTTTATGATATATATGATAAAAAACGTTCCACTAAAGTTACTGCTAAAATGTTTTTGATTACTTTGAGAGAAGTTATAGACAACATTAGCCAACGTTCTGAGAACGTTTCCTGTTAGCTGGGGTTGGCCTTTTTCCCCTTTTACAGAAGTCTAGAAGTCTATGTTTCACCCCAATTAGTCGGTGGGATGCTGTTGATTATCGGCCATGGTAAATATAGTCTAAACAAACACCCTACATCCTCCCCTGATCGACCGCTACGCCGTTTCGTTGTAGATTTGCGTGATGAATCTCGGTGCTCGAAGCACAAGATTACTTTAGATTTTTCAGTCACGTTGTTTTATTTGGTCAGCTCTCTAATTTATGCCCTGTCAGCTTTTGCTTCATGCTGTTCACAAATGAATGCATAGGTAAATAATTATTGCTGAACCCTGCAAACAAGGTCCCAGCTAACAGTGGGATAACATTCTTTCAATGTTCTCTGTGTGTTAAAAATGTTATTGTTATGTAGTTATTGGAGCGTTTGAAAACGTTACAGAATTATATAAATGTTTGAATAATAATAATAATAATTTGAATAATATTCTTATAACCAAGCAATAATGTTAATACAGCATCTAAGAAACTGGAGGTTTTGTACATACTGGTTATTTGTTTGCCAGCTAGTGATAAATGTGATGGGGTGCAGGTGGCTCTCTCTGGAATGAACGAGTTTTTTAGGTGATGTTCCTGCAGCTCAGCTGGTACAGCATTGTGTTAGCAGTGCAAAGGCTGAGGGTTTGATTCCCAGGGAACACATACTGATCAAATGTATAGTTTGAATGCACTGTAGGTCACTTCATAAAAACGATTGCCAATTTCATAAATTTATTGTAATGTAAATGTGATATCTTAAGTTTAAAAGACCCTGTAGAATGAATTGAGGAGGGCACAAGTTTTCTGTGCTGTGTTTATGTTTTCTATAAGGCAAAAATTTGGATACGCTTATGAGAAAATTGTAAATAATAAGTATATGTTCAGCCAGATTTCTATGAGAAGGCAGCAGTATTAGTTCCTGAATAAATGGTTTCATAGCATTTAACAGGGTCTTTTGTATGATTTGTGAGCTTAGCTGGGATTTGATTAGGATTTAATTTGTTTATACGCAGCATAATTGATCGCCTCATTAGGTTGAAGTGAATGACTAGATGATTTTAAATGGTTATCACTGTTCCAAATTTGTTTAGAGGCAACACATAAAACAAGCTTTAAAGTCTTTTCACATCTTAATAGCAATCACAAATTAAAGTGGTCTAAATATATTTATGCAAATATATATTGTCTGTGAAAGGCACAGGACCGTAAAATGTTATTCCAATCCTTGCATTTGGTTCCCTGTCAAGCATGTATTTCCATACCTCTGTGCACCCCGCTCACGCAGATTGTCTTCCGTCAGTGTTGTGTCTAAATGAGGACGGGATCTTATGCTTTCAAAGCTTGTTTGCTGTTGCTAGCCTCTCTGGAATTATACACCCTACCTTTAAGGTAGCTTCGTGTTTGAGTCTTACAATAAAAAGCCACAATACCGAAGTTATTTCCCCTCAAGCTAAATGGCTATTCATGTTTTTGTGAGTGTTTTTAAAATATGTAATTGCATATTCATGATATTATTTGTTTGCAACTCTATAGAGCACTAAATAGTTTGAAATCTATGCTAATTAAACACAATTAACAGGTAGTTGTACCCATTCCTCTCTCATTTTGTCTTTTAAACAGAACGATGCTGAGAATCTGGCTTCAGAATGTTGGAACTGGGCAGCTGTTCGGTCAGCGCTCAGAGTCTTTCTGACCGCAATGCCCTGGCAGTCCCACCTTTCGGCCACGGGATGTGTGTGGGGAGCTCGTCTCCACGATGTTTCCACCTCCAGCAAGACCCAGAGGTCTGGCACAAGCCCAAGGATATGCTGGTGGACAGTTTCCGCTCCTGCTTGCACCTGGAGCCCCATAGCTTGGCCGACAGCTTCCTGTCCCATGCAACCAGTTTTGACACCCTCTGTGTCCCCCACAGCCACCCGTTGGGCCCAGCTCCATTTTCCCTGGAACTGGGGGAGTCGTACAAGGGGAAAGTCATGTCAGGTCTGAACTCGACTGCCGTCAGCCCGAACATCATTAAACGGCGCAGAGGGGGTCTCATTGAACAACGGGACATTGTTAAAGCACACCAGGCACACAAGATCCAGAGCACCCCACAGGCCCGACGCAAAGAATGGGAGTAAGTGTCACGTGCATGAACACAGCATGCAATTTAATATTATGTGCACACATTTTGTAAAAATCCATTTTTGGTGGCTGGTGTTGATCATACAGTTTAAAGAATAAAGAGGTGAAAAGTCATTCTGTTCTTTCCAGAAACAGAGGGAAGTTTCCTTTTGTTCCGTTATTGATGTATAAGGTTGAAAATGAAAAGCCTTGTTCCAGGTGATAAGAGGTTGGTGTATTGTCCAGAAATGGACAATAGTGTAATTTCCCAGGAAAATCTGACAGCTCGAATCAGAAATCTTTATAAACTTACCATTGTGAATCAGGGTAAGATAAGGAGACCGTTTTGAACACTGATCTGTTATGTACTTTAGCTTTAGTATGAACTATTTTTAGTAATTAAGTAATTCAATAATAAATTATTATTGTAACTTTCAATGCTGCCTTTGGGACTGTATCAGCAATATATCGTTTATTCGCTGTGTTTTCTGGATATCACCGTCAGCTGTTAAAACCCATGCCAGTGGAACGCTGGTTTCTGAGCAGGTCAGACAATCACACGTTCCCATGGTGATAAGATTTTAGATACAGTATTTCAGGTAACGAGCAGAGAAGGATGAATGGTTGTACTTGCATTATGTTCCGTTGATGATTCTTTTTATAGGACACAGCATGCTGCATGTGTTTATGAGGGCTAGTCTTCATCGTCTTCATCCTTTTCATCATTCATGGCACATTTTGACAACATGAGAGCATGCAGGTGTGAGTCTGACAGGCGGTCAACCAGGAGAAACTATAGGCAGAAAAAGAAAAGCTCTCAATTTAGTACATCATCTGTGAGTTTACTTATGGCAAATTATGGAGGTGGAAAGCCTTTCTGAATACTGCCTTGATATAAACAACCTTTATGTGCTTAACATACAGAATCAGAATGGTAGAGATGCCTAATTTCAAATGTTTTTTAAACAGAATATAATGTGTTCCCCATAGCTCAATTGGTAGAGCAGCGCAAAAGGTCGTGGGTCCAGCGAACACATGTACTGATCGTATATATAGCTGGAATGCACTGTAAGTCCCTGTGGATAAAAGCGTCTGTCAAATGCGTGAATGTAAATGTACTATTATAACTACCAAAAGCTTCAGAGACGTGATAAAGATTTTATGCTACAATGTAAGAAAACTTGAAGATCTTCTCCTTAAAGTTCATTTCTGTCGACTCTTGAGTTAGATCATACATGCAACAATTGCAGATATTGATTTATTATAGAAATCTCTGGAAGCTTTCTGCAGGCTGCCTTTGAAATATAAGTTCATTAATAGAGTATTGCTGAAGTGTTGCGTAATGTCTCTTAGGCCGGAGCTGTCAGTGTGTGTGGAAGTGGATTTGATGAAGGAAACGTGTAAAGAGAGAGAGGGGGAGTTGTGCACCGCTGTGCTGGAGCACTGCACTTCTGAAGTGATTACCTCTCATTTGACTTTAAGCACAGAATGAGGGGGTGGAGGTATAATGAACACACACTCACACACACACACACACACACACACACATTAGGTTCCTGTGCTTTGTGGGGACTTTCCATAGACATAATCACTTTTATACTGTATAAACTGTCTATTCTATCCTCTAACCCTCACCCTCACAGAAACCTTTTTGCAGTTTTACATGAATAAAAAAGCATTATTTAGTATCTTAATAATCAATTTCCCTCATGGGGACCGCGGACTGGTTGCCACAATGTAGATGTGTGACTTTTGCCATCTTTGTGGGGACCAGCCTTGTGGGGACATTTGGTGTTTTAATGTTTGATTTGTATGGATGGATGGTGTAGATATTAATGGCTGTTTCTGCGTGATGAAGTGTGTGTGGGTTCACTTACCATATTCCTTTGGCGGTAAATTTACTAAATAAATAAATAATAAATAAATTGGTTGCGGATTCAAGGGAACACACATATTGATAAACCGTATAGCTTAAATGTACTGTAAGTTGCTTTGAATAAAGGCGTCTGCCAAATGCATAAATGTAAATGCAAGAGTAAATATAGTTTTTTGGGATAGGATTAACCTGTCTTAATTAAACTGAGTTTTACACAAACCCAATAGGTGTGTAAGGGTATGTCCTCATTCAGAAAGCTTTGTTCTTGTGTGCACTCCTGTTTTTAATACTTTTGTCAGTTTGTTACTTTGAAAATATTATGGCCATAATAGATTTATTAATCAAATCTCTGACAGATGAATTAATTAATCTGATTTGTCAGGGATCAATGTGTTGTTACATTCATAGCATTCATACCTTCTGTCTTACCGGCCCTCTCTATTCAGTTCACAGAGAACAGACTGTCACATCTACAGATGAGTACATTTTAAACTCTTTAAATGTCCAGTTAGCAAATATAAAACCTCATGGGTACCATAACCCAGTAGTTAAATTAAGCTTGTGCATTCAAACCTCAGGAAAATTCTCTTAGTTAGGGTTTATATTTTTCTTGACAGTATATGGTCAGGATTTTCCATTTGGAGAATCATCGATGCAAAGGAAATTTTAACCCGGAGCTGTGCATGAGTACAGCAGTTGCCATCAGTCTCGCTCAGCTGGATAATTAAGAGTTTTCAGCTGTTGTGTTTGCTTTGAGAGATGTGGAGAGGTTGTGTGTGTGAGAATTCTGCTACAGATAATCCAGGCACTGCAGTTTGCATGTTGATAGAATGTCTGCTATATGCAGTATGTAACAGATTTAATATTTTGGTCAGGTAAATGAATGTAAAATGTGTGCAGGGCTGTAATCAAAGCAAAGCTGTCTGTTATACATAGAAGATGTGTGTCATTCCATAAAGATTTGATAACGTCACTGTTTTCCACATTGTAGAATACTTATATACATGTGCATTAATGTTCATGTTCAGTTATTATTATTATTATTATTATGAAGACAGGTGAGATAAAGCCAGAGGAAAACAGAGTCACAAGCGGAAAACAATCAAGCTGAGGTTATTATTGGTCACGTCTCTACGGATGTGCACCGGTGCGTGTTTTCATCTCCCAGCTGACCTCGCTGTATTGAAAGTGCCATGAAGGAGGAAACCCGCTACTAAACACACAGGCTTATGTGTAGATATTGATGAAGCATAGACACATTGTTATGTTATCTGCATAAGAGTTGAGGATACACACTGTAAAGACGCAGACTAACCAGCCGTGCCTGGGTTGTGACGTCACTACAACAGCTCATTAATATGAATTAACAGAAATATGAACTCTATTTAAGTTTATAAAATTCTGTGATTTTTTTTAAATGTTCCACAAACAACATAAGAACAGCATTTTTTATATAATATATAACATTCTACTAATGTAACTGCAAGAACGTGTTTTGATACCTTGAGAGAACTTTAAGAGAACATTAGCCAACGTTCTGAGAACTTTCCCTGTTTGCTGGGATAGTGGCATGATCTAAATCCCAATGCTTGACATAATTGATATTTTCGTGTTAAACAACAGACCTGTGAGTCGAGGCTGTACTGTATGACAATTTCAGATGTCAGTCTGAGATATATCACAGGGGTGGCGTCTCCAGAGGGCACGCTGCAGAAATGTCATTTTTACGAGCTATGAGGAGTGTGGAGGTTTATATTAGGATGCTACGGGCATTTTTGTCTTTAAATGACATTTTAAAGTGTTTTCACCTCAAATTGTTCTTTTCAGCCAATAAACGTCTCACTCTCGACAACCAGCAGAGTTTAAATGTCAGACGTATTCAGTCGAAACTGAATAATTGATGTTGACATGTTGAAAAGGCCCATTTATCAGAAGCATCTGATGTGTCTGTCTGTCACAGAAGGGGGAGGAGTAGAAATGAAGAATGATGGATGAGAATGAGAATAATCTCTTATTTGTCAATGCATTCATAAATCCCAGCTAATTTTAGGTTGTAAGAATGTAAAAAGAAAACCTTTCCACTGAAGGCTGGCTTCTGAAAGGGCTGTTTATCTGGAGTCTGGTTTGCTGAAACATAAATAAATTCTGTCTTAGGGCTCATGTCAAGAGGAGAAACCAGAGAAGCAAACACACACTGACCTTCTGGATGGGTAACCACTGCACGATTTCAGAATTTGGCTAGTTCTTTAGTTTTACTGTCTAAACCTCTTCAAAAACATCTGCTGAGAGAGAGATGAAGGCCGCTCGGTTTACCTTCAGAGAGTATTAATAATTCTTTTTCATAAATCTTTCCAATAGTCTGTATTCAGTCTTTGAATATGTGGATTTTATGAGCTCCTAAAAATCTTTAGTCAACTTGTTTCTTCATTTTGCTTTTAAATACAAGGAATTAGGGTAAAAAACATTCAGCTAAACTGAGGTTTTGTGTCTTTAACTTAAATATTTTCTGTCTTCTGATGTCATCACTTCTGAAGGAAATGCTCTCTTCTTCTCCACACAAAGCTACTGCATTTAAAAGCTTCAGAAGACTGGTTGTAGCACGGAGGTTTTAATTGAAATGCAGTGGAAAACAATGCTGGCATGCTCCTGGCCCTCGTGTTTTGCAATTCACTGCCATGTGTCTGACCTTAACAGCATTTTAATGAGCCACAACGTGTTGTTTGCAAATGTTTATCCCCACTGCTGTTTTGTCTTTGTAAAAGCTCATTATCTATTATAGATGGTCCTTTGGGCACCAGAAATGGGTGAGAATAAGTAACCTCATTAAAGAATGTAGTTTTATTACCATTTTCATCCTTATTAATAACAATTGTTCCCTTTGCACTAATTGATAGAATTTTCTTACAGCTGTTTTGGGTAAAAATAAAAAAATCAGTTATTGAGCATAACAGTACATAACAGATCAGTGTTTAAAACAGTCTCCTTATCCTGATACACAACTGTAAGTGTATAATAATGATTTACAATTTAAGATTTATAATTTTATTATACATTTATATATAATTTATATGGGAAATGTCAGTTTGGTTTCATTTGACAGACATATTTAATGAAAGTACCCAAAGTAACCTGCAATTGAAAAACAGATTGCAGCTTTCAGATTTCATTTCTCCATCCCACTTTATATTAGGTGTAGTTAACTGCTATGTACATACATACATAAGAAAAAAATGTACATACATGTTAAATTGGACCCTGTCAACGGCCCTAAACCTACCCAAAACAACACATACCCAATGTACACATACACAATATGTATTTAACAGAAGACACCTAATGTAAATCGGACCATTTCTTTATTTTTGCCAGTCTGGGTACAGTGAATGAGACTAACCTGTATGTCTCTGTTCAGAAATGAAATAAAAAATATTTTTTCCCCATCATTTACTCACCCTCAAGTCATTCCAAACCTGTATGACTTTTTTCATCTGTGGAACGCAAAATAAAAGATTCTGAGAAATGTCTCAGTGGTTTTGTGTCCATACAATGGAAGTCAATGGGTGCCACTGTTGTTTGTTTACCAACGTCCTTCAAAATATCTTCTTTTGTGTTTCTCAGAAGCATAAAAGTCATGGAATGGAATGACATAAGGGCGAGGAAATGATGGAAGAATTTTTGTCATTTTTTGGGGAACTATCTCTTTAAAGAATCCAGTAATAGTCACTGTTATTTTCACTCTCTCTCTTCCTCTGTCTTTTTGGCCTCATTTTACACTGTGCCTCCCATTGTAATGCTGTTTTCACTTTAATAGACTTGCTCTCAGATGAGAAATATGTCCTTTCACACTGTGGCCTGATGGGACTGTTGTCTTGTGTGTTTTTAATTATTTATGCCCCAGATTTATTGATATTATGGAAGCCGCTGCTGGCAAAAACATGAAATAACATGTCGGCCAATTGATGAAAGCACTTCATTGTAAATGTAGTTAATTTGAAAAAAAGATGAGTTATGATTAGTTCCAGGTTTGTTTTTTAAATAATTCATTTGTAATATTTGGTAAACAATATGGTATTGTATGTTCTTTAGCTTTTTTTGTCAAATGACTCTATAAGTGATCATTTTTCAAAATGCTCATTTTCCTGATTCATGACTCTAGAATCTAAAGATCTTGGAATTAAAGTGAATCAAAGATTCATATAATAAAGGGAGGCCATTAGTCAGTCTGGGCTAAATTGTTCATTTTAAGGGTGTTCATTAGGACCTAATGTTCGCTAGGATATAATGTTCAGCAGCAAAAGCAGAATCCAAAAGAGATGCCCATGTACTTCCTTTAATCTCCTCCGTCCTCTTTAAATTTCATTTTCTCCATTATTGTGATCCACAAATGAATTAAAAAGAAGCAATTACAGTCAGAACATAAGGATTTCTACTTGCTGTTGTTAAAAAGTACATCATAAACTGGGTAGTTAACTAGATTAGTGTGTTATTGATCTAAACTAGTTCCTTAAACACAGGATAGGCGATTTATTTTTTCCAACATTTTGGTTATGCTGGGGGAAAGTCTCTCAGATATACTGTTGTTTGGTTTTATTTGGTTATTTTTTTAAAACATTCAACTAACGTTACTGCAAGAACGTCTTTATAACTTTGAGAGTACGTTTTGAGAGAACGTTCCCTGTTAGTTGGTTGGTTCTTTATGGATACTCCATCATCTTGCCTCTTCATCTTTCAGAGTAATCACCGGTGTGCGGTGAGTTACGTTTATTTTGGCAGTGCTGATAGATGATAGATGGAGAGTGCCCATAGCTGCATTTTACAGCAGCATCTCACACCTGCTTCCTCTCAGCGTTGTGCTACGCCATCAGTGCCCCCTTGTGTCTCCTCCAAATGCTGCGTTCAAGTTTCCTTTGTGTTTTAAAAGTGTTGTTCAAGTAAAAATTATAATTCTGTCTTACCTACATTTACTCATCCTCATGTTGCTCCAAGATGTAGTATAATACTGTTTGCATGTCTATGTAATGGACATTGATCAAGACACTGTGGAACCCAAAAATGACATTACCGTAAATGTACACCATATGATAACACAATTTCAAAGTTTCTCCATGATTTAAATCACGTGTTTCAGTGCGTGTTTTCAGCTCACTACTCCAGTGTGTGTAAACTAACTGGATGAGTTAAATGCAGAGGCAGATTCAGAGTATGGGTAACCCAGCATGTCACTTCACTTTCACCTAATCCTCCTGTGGGTAATAAAAATGAAATAACAGATATTGATTTGGGCTTCATCAGACTCTGTTGGACAGCATGGCCTGTACATCTTGATCGCTTAGTACACAGTCATCCTATTTTTTGTACTTTATTGCACTTTGCTGTATTTAGAAATCTACTTCTGATTACCTAATTACACAGTCATTCTCCACCTACAGGTCTTAATAAAATAATAATAAAACTGTGCTTCGATATCAAACTGCTTCTTTCAGATAGACCTCATGCATACACATCACAGCTGTCTGTGGTGGTTGCTTGCTTGTGTGTGTGTGTGTGTGTGTGTGTGGTGGGGGTTCATTTTTACCAGGAGTATCATCTCAGACCTTGTGACCCACAAACCCAGCTTTCTTTTGACTCTGTTGTTGCAAGCTGCCACCACTAGATGGAGCCAAGTGTGCGTCCCCTGCACCACAGACGACTTACACACACACACACACACACACACACACACACACACACACACACACACACAGAACAAAAAGTTACAGGTGCCTCATAGTTTTTTTTACTGTAACCAAAAACAGCAGAAAAATATGTTGCCTTTGAGGTGTTTTTGAGGGAAATAAAATAAAGGTGCTATACAGGTTTTTAACAGCAATGCCATTTTTGTTCCCCAAAAAACCTCAAAAGAACCATTTCTTTCTTACATTGTCGTAGTCTAAAGAACCTTTTTTGTGAAACATAAAGGTTACGTAGATGTTAAATGTTCTCTGTTGAGCCATACAGCCAGAAATGGTTCTTTTATTTTAAGATTGTAGAATCACTTTGTCTGACAACTTACAACTTTCATTTTCTGTGAAGCAGCTTTAAAATTATATGCATTGTTAAAAGAGCTATGCAAATAAATGTGTTTGCAAAAAAACTATTTGTAGATGCTAAATAATTGTCACAAAGCTATTTTTTGCACTTTAACTTTTTGTACCTGATATTTTTTAATTAATAGAGCGAAGTTAAATCTCTTTTGGGTCTGAATATAAACAGCACTTGTAAACAGCATATTTAATTATATGTTTGGGAGATGATGTACTCGCTGTGTACAGTTTTTTAACAATTTTTACCTTGTTTGATGTTGTTGATACTCTTTCCTCTTGCTCTGTGGAATTAAGTTCATCCACATTGATGCATAAGAAGGGGACAGCTAGAGTGTGTGATTTATATTAATATGCAGAATTGGTATAAACACACAGTACGCTGCTGTCTTCCAAATGACAAACAATAATCATACACTAAAGTAAATCTGAGCTTGTTGTCTAAAGATGCAGTTTATGTAAGCCTGAGTTATGGTTCCAGCCCAGTCCTTTGAGATGAGTCTGTTGCTAGGCAACAGAGCACAGAAAACACAAGCCAAATCGCTTGAATTAGGGCTCGGTTTTGATGCCGCAGTGATCCCATAGATGTGCTTTATTTAGTCCCTGAGATCAAGTGGAGCTGTGTGTCTGCGGCACTTTTGTTGTGACATTCTTTGTAAGGTGCCGTAACTCATTTTGCATAAAACAGAATGTGTGAAAGAGTTTAACTGGCACTAGATCATTCAAGACACCAGCAGGGCGTGTGTGTTTCCTGCCGAAACAGTGTTTCATTAGTTTAAATGAGTTTTCAAAAGACAAAAAACTTGCAGTATTACAGTCACTGTATTAATTTAGTTTATATTCTTTAAAAGAAACACAAGAGTTTAAACAGTGAAATGTGCAGCTGATAAAGATTTTTCAGTCAATAATATACATGCAGGGTTACAATAGAGATGTTGATGATAAAGGATCTCGTAGTTGAGTGATATTCTGGGTGTCTTTCGTGTATATTGCTTGATTACATTTATGCATTTTACAGACACTTTAATCTGAAGCAATTTACAGTGCATTTACGCTATACATTTGATCAGAATGTTTGTTCCCTGAGACTCGAACCCACAACCTTTGCGCTGCTAACACAGTGCTTGCAGGAACACCTCCTCCCTCTAGTCACGTGTCATTTGAGTACTGTAAAATCTAATCAGCGCAACACAGAGTTTCACCTTGAGGACAGTAATAAAATAAATCAGCTGTACATTTGCTCATGGCTCATTTGTGCTGTCAAGGAAAAAAGGCCTGTTGAGAACTTTCAGTTGTGATTTGAATACGTATTAGTTCTTTATATCACTTTATGTTGTGAAAGCTTGACAGGAAGCTATTAAGTTTTGCCTTGTGAGTGTCCTCAGCTGGCTGTAGCAAACCCAGTACGTGTCTGTGGATTTCAGAGGGCAATGCAGCAGGACATCTGTGCGTTTGTCTGCATATGTGAAAGATCACAGCTGCCAAAGGTGTCGTTTGTTGAGTGGACCCTGTGCAGCCAACAACGGAGGGAACAGATTAGACATTCAAGGGTGTACAGTCGCCATGGAGACCACTGTTAGGATGACAAGGACACTGCGTTACGTGGGAGCAGAGACGTCTCGCAGGTTCATGCCTCTTAGTTAGCTTTTAATTAGTAGGAAATAAAATAAAACACTTAAGCAGAGTGGTCAGGGTTCACAGATTTATATTTGAATTGTTAAATGAATTTAGTGCGTTGTGTGATCGAACACAGACCTTTTGGACATTTTGGTAGACAGTTTCCAGTGCAAACATTATCTATTTTAAATGAGTTTTGATAGGATGCAGAACGGAGTAAAATCTTTCCTGTGTTGATGTACTTCTTATTGAAACAGGAAGCAGTTATGCAGGACATATAGAAGTCCTGCCTTCTATTAAAGAACTGAGCTTACATATAAAGACTCAGTTCTTTAATAGACGTTAGTTACAATAAACTTTAGCGAGATCCAATGGCTTATTTTAACATCAAAAGAATTGTGGCAATTCTTAAAACAAGTTGTAGAAAAATCTAATTGTGTATTCCACATAAACAGTAACACCAAACAGATTTCTAAAGGCATGGCAAGTAAATAGCAACAGAATTTTAATATTTTGACAAACTATTCCTATATTTTCCAGTGAGTAAAATGTGAGTCATTTTTTAGATATCTTTTAGACTTCTGTCTGCATGCTGTATCACCCTGTTGCATGTCTCATTGGAAAAGAGAAGCAGAAGACTTCAGTCAGTCTGTCTGCTGTTTTGACACCTTACATGCTTTCCAGAAGGCTTATTCAACAGATTATTATAACAACGTGTTGACGTTTGATGAATGCATGTGCTGCAGGAGTTACTCCCTGCTTTTCTCAGTCCTCCATTGTCTCTCTCTCTCTCTCTCTCTCTCTGACACACATTCACATTAACAACTTTTCTAACTCTGTCAGCAGTGCACACACACACACATAATTGGACATTGAGAATGGACTTTGGCAGCTCTGGAGGTAGACTGAGTGTTTTGTGGGCTTGTTTTTCTGCCATTGTGGGGAAATGTCACAATGCCCCCACAAATGTCCCCACAACGATGGTAAAAGTCACATTATGGGGACCAGTTAGCAATGTGTGGTCCCCACGAGGGAAATTGATTATTAAACATACTAAATGATGCTTTTTTGATTCATTTTTTGTAAAAATGCAAAACGGTTTCTGTGAGGGTTAGGTTTAGAGGTAGGGTGAGGGTTAGGGGATAGAATATACAGTTTGTACAGTATAAAAGTCATTAGGTCTACAGAAAAAAAAAGTCTTCACAAAACACATATACAAACGTGTGCGCGTGCGCTCTGTCTTATTCATAGTAGGTCTCAGTATAGGGTCCCTGCTGAACTCTTCTTCCTCACTTACTCTTCTCAGCTACTATAACGTGTACTAACAAAGTATATTTGTAATTACGGTATTGGAGGAGCTTTGAAGATGCTCAAAACCATCAAACAGGAATTTCTCAGCTGTATTTTACATTGTTCTCATCTCTTCAGTCTGTTCTACATCATTTGTTTCGGATCACTTTTAGGGGAGGTGAAGAAGAGAAACGCGTCTGTTTTCATCCGTCTTGCTGTTAATAATGACCTCAGTCTAGAATGATCTGTTGGATCATTGCAGTTTTCACATCATTTATCCCTTTTATTTCCCCACATGAGATCTCTCATTTGCAGTTATCTATTATTAGCAGGCCCTGTCTGGCCCGTAAACCATTCTGCTTATTAATTTTAAACAGATTAAGTGACAGAACTCGCCTCACATTTGTCCAGTGCAGCTGTTTGTTTTTAAGTGATAGTTTATTATATCTGTTTTTTCTTTCACATGTTGTGGAATCGATCGTATCTGCTGATTTTCTCAACAGATACAATTGTTATCTTGCAGCAAAGCAACAATTACTTCACTCTGTGGAAATAGTAAGTTTGATTTGGTTTATTGTCACACAAAATGTTGTTTAACCAATTAATTTATACATACTATAGAAAGGACAAGATGTGTTAAAGGTGTGAATTGTTTACAGAGTGTTTACAGAAGTGGAGTCCTCCTCCACA
>JAZGTH010000004.1:2390000-2502500 GCA_036877525.1 Chromobotia macracanthus | reverse complement strand
GAGTTTGTAGGTTGTAAATTAACTCATTATTATATTATATGATAATCAGTTTCCAGTATTTTTTACACAGTCTTTACACAGATTCACACCTGCATGGAGAATTAACCCTCATATGCATTTAAATTAATCATTTGAGCTAAATAAATGGTTTATGTTGTAACAAACTGCCTTGTATAACAGCTGTTGCATACTGGGAAAGTACCAAGCATCATATCAGTACCATCGCCTACATAATTGTAAGGTAACAACCAATGTATAGAGCAACAGCTGCTGGATGATTTTCCTAGGTGCTTTTCATTGCCAAACAAAGACATTAGCTCTGTTACCAAACTAAGCATGCTGTTCTTGTAGGCGGCATTTTGAGGCATCATAGAAGCACTTCTGAAAGGTCTTAATTATGCTGCCTTCTAAGAGACCTTGTTTTCTACAGGCAACATCACGTGTCATTTCTGTAGACTACAATCCCAGAACGCATTGCGTTGAAAAATAATAATGAAGGAAGCGAAAGAAATGTTGATTTGTAATATAATTTTAATTAAGTCCATACCAAAAAGTATTTTTTACCTTTTTTAAGTTTTAAAAGTGCTTAATACTTTTTATTGCCTGTACTGGAATATATAGTGAATAGATTCTTTTGAGGGCATGAAGAGTGCAATTTGAAACAAACAAAGTTGCTACCTATGTAGTGTGTTTGAAATTCCTTATTAGGTTCCTTCTCAAGAGTTAAAAAGCGCCCATGTTAGACACACATGCTTTCTGAGTGTTTTCATCGATTCTGATCGATGATCAGTCATGCTGTTGTTTATGTTGCCATGGTTTTGCCAAGGTTATTGTGAAGCTGTTACTATATACATCAGAAGATTTTACCATTGTGTGGCTGAGGGAGGAAGTTTCCCACAGCGCTTAAGCTCGCTCCATAATTGATCCTGTCACTCGTCCCTATGACCCCCCAGAGAAGAGGAGAGAGAGACAGTGAGAGAGCACATGGGTGGGAGGGGAGGAGCGTGTTAAAGGCCTCGTCACTTACCTTAACCAGGTTTGGAAACCCCTGAGGAATGACAGCTTTTTAATCTATTATGGCCTTTACTTTGAAGGTTGTATTGAGTGATTCTAGTTTTGTCTTGCTTCCCTTGATCTTGTCCAGGTGTTTCTAGTTCATTAGTTCCCAGTGTATTTATGGCTCAGGTTTTCCCTCGCAATGTATATATATTTCATTTGAATAAACATCACATTTATGGAAATAAAAATGAGTTACGGATACTTTATTATGACGTTAAGCACAGCACAGTGCTAGAAATTATGTTTGTGATGTTATAAAGTCTTTGTATTTGTCTAGTGCTGCGTCTGTTTCTTTCTCCAAGCTTTGAAATGCGATTCATTTATTTCACTCAAAGTAATAAAAACACATTTTGTTTTGCATAATGTGAACTATCACATTTCACTGCAACATCTTGGACAGTTATTCTTGTAAAACATGGAAGCAGAGAGCGAGAGAACGAGTGAGAACGTTTGCAGATACAGTTTAATGATAAAGGTAGATGTTTGTGAACAGAGAAACCTGCATAATCCTGTCTGATTTCAGTATTGGCCAGTTTTCTTGAACCTAAAGAACTGATCTGTTGATATCTGCACTGTATATATAGTAAATCAAACAAAATAAACAAATCCATAAACTGAAAAAATCTTAACGTAGATGAGCTGAATAAGACATTAAGCAGCACTGATGGCCCAAAGACCATATTAACTCTGAGTACTGACTTATGGCAGAGAGGAAAGAGCCTGTTGCCACGGATACCACTCTCTATCTCTCTCACTTTTTCCTTTGCTCGCTCTCTGACTGTAAAGGCTATATATATATATATATATATATATATATATATATATATATATATATATATATATATATATAATATTTTTTCTCTATAAATCATCAATTTGGTCTCCTGCAAAGGTGGTAAAGCGCCTGCTTTATATGTGGTGCTTTATATGTGGTGCTGTTGAAAATGTTTCTGATGGTTTTTGACTCTGTTACACTCTTGTTTGTTTTACTGCTGGTTTAGTTCTCTTTTATCCAACGTAACATTGTACAAACAAACTGTTTTTAATGAAGTTATATTGAATTAAATGATTTAATCATATTTGCCCACGCCAATGAACAGTATTTGTACTACCGAAACCCAGCAAAGTTTATTAGGCTGAGCTGAATTTAATTAAAAGAGAGAGAGAGACACTTCCCCAGAGATCTGTCCTCCAGTTGCCTGTTCTGTTTGTACCAAAATCTCTCTCTCTGTCTTAAGCAGATTAATGCTCTTTTATTTACTGACACTGTTTTTCATCCACACACACACTGGCAGAGAATGGCCAGTGCCCACGCTGCCAAATCCAACGGTTTTCTGTATACATGCAAATCAGCCATCACGGGTCCTGAGAACAGCTTGTAAATCTGCAGTAAGTAGCTTCTCACATTCATCTGACAGACGAGACAGTGACGGTCACACGCTCAGGGTTTGCCTGTGTTGTGGGGACCAGCCAAAGGTTTTTATAATGAAAAATGTGGGGCATATTTTTTTATGGGTGGGGAAGGGTTAAGTCCCCACCGGTTAAAAGCAAGTAAAAGTTTTAATCATGTGCTTTTTAACTTGCTAAACAAACATAAATGTTTCATTGTAACAACACAACGTGGTCTTGGGAGGTTACTCATTGTAAAAACTGTGTCTTTTTAAGTATGTAAATTTCTTAACTTTCCTGCTCAACTCCGTTTGAATACATGATTCTGGCCACCATCATCGCCAACTGCATCGTTCTGGCCCTGGAGCAACATCTGCCTGGAGAAGACAAGACACCCATGTCAAAGAGACTTGTGAGACACACACACACTTCAACACAATGACCAGTGCACCTTCCATGTGATGTTTCAATAGATTTCCTCTTTCAGACTGAATGAATTAATTTAAAAGCTATTCTTCAGAAAGAAGGAATGTTAAACTGAAGCATTTAATGTAGATTAATGTATACATTATTTTGGTCTACTCATCTATTTATGAATGAATGTCTAGCAGTTTGTGTAACTTAAAAACTCAAACCATTGTGAACGAGAGTGTCGGGGAACCACAGGTCTCTCTCTCTCTCTTTCTATTCTTTTCTTCCTCTTTGTTCTTGATGTCTTATTCACACTTTGGTTTTCTTTATTGACACTCTGAAGGTTAATTATCCCATTGAAAGTGTATTTCACAGCTTAATTTTACTTCTGTGACATATTTCTGAGGGTTTGTTTTACCAAAGACATTTCTCCTCTTGCCTTACTGAATAAAACCTGAATTACTACTAAGAGCACAGTTATTGCTTTTGACAAAGTTCATTTTGTCTTAATTTGTTTTAATAGAATAAAATAATCATTTCTGTTACCTCATATCAATCATATCAACAATGTGTTCTTTCATCCTAGGAAAAAACAGAGCCCTACTTCATAGGAATGTTTTGCTTCGAGGCTGGAATAAAAATCATTGCTCTGGGATTTGTATTCCACAAGGGCTCGTACTTGAGGAACGGCTGGAACGTGATGGACTTCATTGTGGTTCTGAGTGGGTGAGTGACAGATGCTGCTCTCTGAATGATTCTGTGTGAGCAGTGCAACAGTTTGATGATTAAACAGTTTCCAGGAGTATCTTCATTGGTTTGGACTTAATATGTTGTGTGAGTTTCATTCCACCGTCAGATGAATGTTTCATCAGGTAAATCAGCTTGGGTTGTAAGAATGTTTTCCTTACGTTTCCATTAAGTAACAAAAATGTTAAAAATGTTGTTTGGCGTGTTTTAGGAACATCCAGAATATCCAGTTGTTTAAATGTTGTATTAATATTCCTTCGTTATAAAAATGTTACTCAAACTTTAATTTCTGTAACATTTTTTAAAAAATAAGCGTAACAGCAACACGTAACACCAAACATCATGTGACAAGCAAAAATTGAACCTTGTTAGTCTTCTAAGACAAACAACAAATTACACAAAACATTATATATTGTTTTCTCTATTTCTCTCAGATATTGAACGTTAAAATGAAAGTTTATTTGCAGTTGTTCAAAGCACATAAATATTTAATTAAATTGGCACCTGATTGGCTGTCAACCAACACACTGTCACATTCTGTCACTGTATCATTTCACACGTTTAAAACTGGCCTTAAGCCAGAGTTTAATAAGATGTTAACCCAGGGTTAAATGTAAGAGTTAAAACGCCCAAGAGAAAGGTGGAGAGAGAGAGAGACACACGTACACTCACAGTTCAATGTAATGATATCTGTAAAATTTTAATGGCTGTCACAGTGTTAAAGTACAAAAGGAGATGAGCTTCATAGAGAATTTTACAAGGTTTCAGTTCACCTCCATTATTGATGAGCTCTGGATCTTTGTCTGGTTTAAGAAATGAATTAAAACGAGAGTAAAACTTTAGCCTCTTCACCCCTAAGTCTTACACTCACTGATAACATGAACTCCATTTTTCTGATGTGTACACACTTCATCAGATACGTAGTCATGTCAGAGACCCTCATGAGCAGCACTGAGGTCTCGTCCTCAAAAAAGGAGGTTGTTGAGGAAGCGGTATAATTAATGTATGATTGAGAGGTTCTGTCACGTGATTCACAGTGAGGTTTAATGTACCTCACGTCATGTACTGCTTTGACGCGAACATGAAACGCGTCACAACAGTTTCCTGCAGAATTTTGTTTGTAGTGTTGAATGGTTTTGGATTATTATTAACGTGTGTCCTTGTGATGGACTAGCCACTGTTAGCTGGGCATTTTTATGCAATTGTTCCATTGAAACATTTGTGTCCAAGAGCCAGCGCATGTCTCTGTATTCACAGTCATCCGAGCTCACGGCGTGTTTGTGTGCTAGTTACCGTTGCCCTGCTCTTGGGCGAGTGTTAGCAGCGTTGTGTACAGGAAGTACAGATTAAACGCTGTGGTGGCATGGTGCAGGAGTCAGATTGTCACTGTGAGTAGGTGGATAAACGGGTTGCCAGTTCTTTCTTAAAGCCTGTTATCGGCTGACTTAAGACTACAGTCATTTAAATGCAAATAGAGTCTTTGCAATCTTGGGTCTGGTTGCAAGTCAACATCCAGCACCCAGAATCTTGGGATGTGAGAGCATCTCTTCCATAATGGTTTTAATAAACACTGGTGTCTACTAGTTACCTGCCCCCTCTCTAGGCTGTTTGAATAGTGTGTACTTCCCTCGCACCCTCAGTCTGTGTCTGTGCCAGTACGCAAAGCATCTCTCAGAGAACCTGATAAGTACCCTTCAAACCCATCACGGACTGTGTTTTTGTTTTTAAACTATAATTATAAAAATCAAGTTTGATTAGCTGGGTTATTAAAGTGCTTGCATTGCAGTATTGTTTTCATATTCCTAAAAAACTGGTTAAATTCTAGTTTACCCATATAATAAATTACGCATTTATAGCGTGTGTGATAACACGAGCACATATGCACATGAGTGTACTGTATGTGGGCTTTATGTGCACGAGTGTTATTGTGTGAGTTAATTATAGCGCCTGTCTGCTAGCTGCACTTTTGCTGCACCACGTGACTGCGCAGTACAGCGTCTTATGGATAATGCGATCACGCAGTCTATCATTACCTCAGCTGCTGATGGAAGAACAGCAGGCTGCAGCTCAGATAAGAACAGATGCTGCGGTGAGCAGGAACTGGGTGATCCTCACTGACACACTGAACCTGTGTTTGAAATTGACATGTTGTGTCTGTGACTAATTTACATCATGTTTTATCAGAAGTGCTCCTGTAGCTCAGTTGGTAGAGCATTGTGCTTGCAACACAAAGATGTGGGTTCGATTTCCAAGGATCACATATACTGATCAAACGTATAGCTTGAATGTACTGTAATACGCTTTGATAAATGTGTATGCCAAATGCATAAATGTAAAAAAAGAGTGTTTTTTAATTTAAATTATTAATTTAATTAAGTAAGAGTACAGCAGACTATATTTTACACCTTTCTGACCTGTTTTTGTATAAAATATTTTTTAGATAATTTTACTGTAATTGTATAATTACAGCATGTATTTTTATCCACAGCATCTTTGAGGCATAGAATCAGAACCGTAGAAAGCCGTTTGCTGATACTGTACTTTACAAACATTTACATGTAAATGAGCTTATGACTGGACGACTGGATTTGTTTTTGTCAGAGGGAATCAAGTTGCTGTAATTTCCATAAATAGTTTGGAAAGTCTGTGTTTGCATCAAACTTTTTTGTGCAAGGAAATCTCTATTTTTAAATATATGTTTAGAAATGCAATCCAATGAAATGATTAGATCACAGTCAGGAACTGGCTAGTCTGACGTTGATTATATGTTTTGTAATGAGACTATATAAGACTATATGTTGATATTATTTACTGCCTGATCTGATTAGAATTAGCTAGATGAATGTATTTTAAAAACAAACTTTGAATTTTCACCTTGATCTCTGATGTTTCTCATTCATTTTTTTGTAAGAATTAAAAGGTTGACAAAGCAAGAATATAAATTTATCAGATGAATGTTGATAGAATAGCTCTGATCATTTGTTCATGGAAGAATATGATAAAATATGTGAGTTCATATTGAAATCTCTGACTTTTGATGTACAGACTATTAAGAAACAGACAGTCTGTTCACATCCACTCTGTGAACTTTGTGAAACTAAAGTGTTTGCCACCTTTTTATTTAGTAGAAAAAGTGAATGAATGGATTCTTACACACTTGGTCTTTGAAAAGCGTAGAGGACTCGACAGTTTGATGTCTCTTCATGATGATAGTGTGGTCAAGTGTTTGGAGAGCGTTTGCTTCAGAGAGCAGCAGCTGAAGTTGCTCTGTGATATTGTAATGAGCTCGTGTCAGAGCTGTTGTCAGGAGAAGCGTGTAGGTTGCTGTTTCTCACCAGCAGCTGTTATTCTGTGACTCCTGGATGAAATGCGACATAAACAAAAGTTTTTAATGAGTGGCTAAGCTTTCTGCCATGGTTAACATTCATAACAGTGCATTTAAAATATAGAGCACTTTTCCAAGCATTAAAGATGCTTTTCTGTTTTTGTTTTGCATTTGTGCGTAAGATCAAGAAATGACCTTTAAAAGTATTCTTAAATGTATTTAAAATTGTACACTCACATGAGATAAGGACTCTTTTCGATATACTAATGAACGCTGTTTAATTTACCATGGAGCGGGTCGCCTCCTAGGGACAGACATTTTGAGATCACCAGCTAAACCAGTTACTGGACACTTTCCAAGCCGACCTCCATGTCAGTGCATCGTTGTGCCTTTAAAAATGATACAGCCATGCCAAATGGCTTGTTAAGGTTTTCACACTTGGTTTGATTGCTTGCTCTGTACTTAGGTTCTGTTCCACCACCTACCTTTTTTTGGCTTTGAACCATGGTACATTTTTACAATATATTACAGCCAGTACCTGTAATAGCTGTTGAGGACCGCAGGTAATTATCAGCTCCAAAAATGGAAACCTGTTTTAATCTTGCTTTTGTCCTTAAGAAATAACTTTAAGGAGAGAATTCTACTGTAGTTTTGTGTGCAGCTAGCTTCTCTTTTTTAATTCTAAGTGCCATTTTCTTTTTCTGTTCTCAGATCAGTGGGTGTCCTCCACTGCCTGTATCATCATCAGAACCTCCTGATTTATTTCTGCTTTAAAGAAGTGCCGCTGTTCAGCATAAGCTGCATAACTAGACTGCATAACTGCATAACATAACTGAGGCTGATGGTCTGTTGAGACCTTTAAGAGATGATGAAATCAATATGACAATCCATGCGACATGTCCATGTGCTGTATGTGAGATTGTTCAGCTGTTAGAAACTGACAAAAGTTCTGATTTGTTAGATAATTTTTTTCACTGTCAATCTGTCTTAGTGTCTGATTAGTGTGTCTGCACTGTCTCTCACCTTCTCCGGAGGAAACATAGACTGTAGATCTAGGTATTAGCTGAAACACAGGATGCAGGCACTTTTCCTTAGGCTAATCTCTTCTCTCTATTTTAAGTCATCTGGGTAAACAAGTTCCTTCAGGGCAGAGACCTGTTTTGGAGTCTGTAATTTCTCCTTCACTGGTCTGGCACACTGACAGGATGGGTAATCAGAGGCTGAGACACTTTATCTCTCTGTCTGCCTCATATTTCTCTCGCTGTCTCTCTCAGTCTCCATCTGGTAATGTGAGCCACTCTTGTAGGGTATGTACATTACTCATTTTTATCTGAAAAACAGTTTCATCAAGAGAACCAAGATTTCAAAGACTTTTAGACAATTTTTCTAGACAATATCGGATGCAGTATCATGTCTTTTTAATCCATCTATGGTCCTTTGTCTTCTAAAAAAGGGGACTATAGTAGAAGAACAGAATAAAATATTATAATTTCCCTGAAATAATTTTTGGCTATTGATTTGTTTGCTAAAGAGTCATATGATAATGTAATTATTATAGCAAAGTAAACCTCTTTTCCAGGGTTCCATCTATAAAACAGTTTCTTTTATTAATAACATGGAAAAGTGATTGAACATTTGCAGTCAACAGACCTGGAACTACATCATAGCACTGCATTTATAAACCATCCAATCAGAATTAACTTCATTAAACAATTAATGAAGAATTAACTTTACATTAAACGCACCATTCACAATGCAGATCACAGTATTATAATTATCCCTGTTATGATAATTAGATAACATTAGTGTTTCTTTAAAATTATATTCACTGTATTTGAGAATAGAGATGATCATTGGCGTAGTAGTCCGGGTCTGGGGGTTGCTATGGTGAGAGCAGGGGGCGTGTCATATAGCCAGATATACTGAAATGCTCACACTGCTGTTGTGGAAGAAACGCTTTAGTTATTGTCATAACAGAAAATACCAATAACTAAAACGAACACACGTCTGATTTGTTAACAATACAAGATCTCATCTGCTCTCACATTGGTGTTGATGGAAAAAGTGATGCTGTGAAAAAATTCCTGCCAGTGCGAAGACACAATGCTAAAAAAAACAGCGTGCTACGCAAACTGTGATGTTGGATGTGTTGTAGACTTTGTTGGTTTGCACGTTAATGTCGAGCCATTCATAAAACTCATGAGTCAGTGTATCGGTGTCAGCCTGATATTTACTGCTGAATATTATAAGAATGAATCAGGGTGAATGCAAAATACTTCTGTCATCTCCAATATCTTTCCATGCCAAGTGACACAACATCTGTTGCTGCGTTTATCATAAATCTATTTTCGTTTCTAAAAATAAAACTAATGCTGCATAATTTATGCAGAAGTGAGAAGTAGTTCCAACCTTAAATGTTAATGAGATGTGTATGTTCAAAGTCCTAAACAGCATATAAATATACGGCAGTCAAATTCGGTGCCAAATTTCCCTGTTGCCTGGCAACCATAAATGGCCTACAATTAGGCTAGTGACCTATGCTATTTGGTGAGAGTATTTTTGTATCATTACTAAAAATAAATTGTGAATTTGTGCATCTCTCGTCATGTTGCCCTGTTATGTTTAGATCACCTCTTACCTGTTGTAAAATCACTGTACGCAGTCGTGGCTTTTTAAATGCCAAAACGTGAAAGCTAATGTATGTTCAGCACTCTTTTATTTCATTACTGGTGGCTTTCAGCACTGAAATAAATCAAGCAGCATCAGTCAAAGGTTTAAAATGCCCTGATTTGGCGTCATTACCCCTCATTTGTAATTTATTATGACTTCAAATGTCTTGACACTGCTGGCTGTCTCTTTATCACTCTCTTTCACTCTCTCTCTCTTTGTCTGTTTCCCCCTGCCTGTTTGACAATTAGTTAAGTGTTTGCTGTTTACCCATAATGAATAATTGATCTGATGGTGTCTTAATGATTCATATGCCATCTGTCACAATGTAACGGTGGCATGCGTGAGTCAGGGACCGTCAAACAGGCGTGTACACTATCTGCAGCGCACAGAGACATATAATTACCCAGATCTGTCTGGCTAACAGACCCAAGACAGGGACCTATTTTAGGTTGTAAGAATCTTTCCCTAACATTTCCATTAAGTAACCATAACCATTAATATGTTATTTTGCATGTGCCAGGAACGTTCAAAATGTTTTAAGATGTTATGTTAATGGTACTGCTTGGTTTTAAGAACATTTTTAATTCTGTAACGTTTTTGAAACGTTCCACTAACAACTTAAGAATGTCGTTTTTGATAAATATTAGTAAAACAAAAACATTCAACTAATGCCACTGCAAGAATGTTTTTGATAACATTGAGAGAACTTTGAGAGAACGTTCCCTGTTAGGTGGGACAGGCCTTAAACTGACCGAATGCAACATCATCTGATGAATTTTAAGGGTGATTTGCATCCGCATTCTGATGTTTGGCTTGCGTATCGAAGGCGTTATTTTAAATGCCACTCTTCATATTTTACATTTAGGTCATGAGCTACAGGAGATTATGTAGGCTGACATAGATTATACCACCCACAGGCTTTCTATGGCTTTATACTGAATAGTTATTATGAGTGGTTGCTAAGGCAAACAGAACTGTTACTGTGGCTCAAATTTAAAGAACGCCCTAGCAACCATCCATAACACCTTAGCATCTGCACACAGTAGCAACGCCTTGGCAACCACAACCAAGCACCTTAGCAGCTGTGCATAGTAGCAATAGCCTGGCATTTTATAAGTGTTGCACAGGCAAGCACATCAACATTTTCTCCAAACAGATTTTAAAATATAGTCCTTTTTATTACAGTTTATGTTTAAGATCAGGTGTTCATTATTTTTAAACTTATCCTGCACTGTATTTATGGAGATATTTTGGTCTTTTTTAGTAGAAACCCACCACTGTTCATTCAGTGCTCGTGAATTATCTTCACTCTGGCTTTATGTTCCTGACCCTCCCACATACAATACTGTTTCAGAAAAACAGTCAAGATCTTTCATCGCCTTCTCCCTCTCCTTCTGAAGTCTGACTGCAGAAATGAATTTCCTATACAGCAATGTACATGTGCTTTCCTTTAGCTCAACCAGTAGTGTGTGGTGCTAGCAACTTCAAAGTCATGGGTTCATTTCCCAGTGAAAGCACATACAAATAAAATGCACAGCTTGAATGCACTTTGGGTAAAAACATCTGCCAAACGTACAGTATAAATGAAAGGCACATGAATCCATCTTTTCATTAGGCATGTTTTACACTAATTGTCTCAGGCAGTGAGGGTTTGTAAATGGTAATGTTTCTGCAGTGCAGGTTATAAACACAAGCTGTTTTAAATTATATAAGCGTATCTTAACATGCGCTAATGTTACGTAATTTGTGCTGGTGGATCCATCGCACTGCTTGCAGGAGGCAGGACAGCTTAAAAAACTTTTCTGAAAGAAACAGGATGTAACACAAATGTTTCAGTGACAACTATGATCAGGAAAAACATTCTACCACTTTTAAAAATAAACTGTTATGCAAGCCGCAAATAAGCATTATGATCAAGTCACAGATGTATTATGTTTTTGTATTATGGGATGCCAGCAGTCCCATTCTGTTTGCACCATTTGTGCTAAAAGGCTTAAAAATATATTTATAGAAAGAGTGTGTGTGAGACTGTCAGTCACTGTGAGGGATTTACATCATTAATGGCCACACACATTCGTTCCACTATCACTATAGCAACCATTACAATGTTACTAATGATGGAAATCGCATAGTTACCGAAAAGCCATTGTTAACATATCTGTAAAATATTTATGTGTTTTGCCAGACGTCATCAGTGCTTGTCGGTTTAGTTCAGAATTTGCTATTCTTATCTTTTAATGGAATGTTGCATTGTTTATTATCAGTGATTTATTTGTGCATATCATTTTTTTAATTCATGTGACCTCATAATCTTTAATCAGAAACATTAACCTCCCACTCAAAACATAATTTCTGATGATGTGTGTTTGTCCCTCAGTGCAAGACTATTATGACTAACCAATGACCTGGCAGTTTCTGTCCCTCCAACTTCTAACTAACTAATCAATTCCCAGAAAACAAAATCAAGTGCTTTGTTTATTCCTCATTCCAGAAGTCGTTTCACTCGGATATGCATCACCATTGAAAAAAAGACTGTCACAGCTTCTGTTTCATGGTGACTTTATCTGCCATTTTCAAGCTTAGCCTAACCTGTTTTCTCATTCTGTTTTTAAACAGGATTCTGGCCACAGCGGGAGCACACATGAATATTTCATTGGACCTGCGCACACTGAGAGCCGTGAGGGTCTTACGACCCCTCAAGCTGGTTTCTGGCATTCCCAGTATGTTTACGTATCCACAGTACAGATGGAAATTTTGAAAATGAAACTTGATCACACAATGTTATTTAATTTGGGAGAACGAATGTTGCGCTGTGTCTCAGTCAGGTCCGACGTGGTTTGTTTTTTCAGGTCTGCAGATAGTTTTGAAGTCCATCATGAAGGCGATGGTTCCTCTGCTCCAGATCGGTCTGCTGCTGTTTTTCGCCATCCTCATGTTTGCCATCATCGGACTGGAGTTCTACAGCGGAAAACTGCACAGTCACTGCGAGGCTGAACCCAACATCAGTGGTGAGGAGTGTCCCACAACCACATACATACACTGAGGTGCAAACCAGCTAACAATTTTAGGTTGTAAGAACGTTTCTGTAACATTTCCATTCTGTAAAAAACTTCTAGGAACGTTCAAAACGTCCAGTTTTATAGACATTGTATTGACGTTTGTTATAAGAACATTATTTAAACATTATTCACGTTTTTTAAGGCATTTTTCAAGAACGTTTTTAATATATGATATATAATGTTAAAACCATTGTATATAACCTTGTATTTTCCCCAAACATCACATGCCTATATAATATAAGCTCCTCCTCTCAGATTCAAGAAGTCTTAGAAAAGAACCGTTGAAACATCGAATCACTCCAAACTTAGTAAAGAACTTGGACAGCTTGAACAGCTTGATCTCAAATGAAAATATAAGCAAAATATAAGCAACAAGTATATATATAATGTTTCAGTATGTTTCGTAATGCATAATGCTTAATGAAGTTTTCATGATTCTCTGAAATACATTGGGTGTAAAAGTTAATGTTTACACAGTCTGTTTAAAACCCCTGTATATTTAAAACATAATCAGAATTGAATTGTCACCAGAAAGCATCTCCCATGAAAATAAATCTTGGCTTCTGCCATGAAAGTAAAGCTCTGTTTCTCTCCCTTCATCTGCAGACAATGACACAGTGGATTCGTCTGAATACCCGTGTGGATACAGGAAGTGTCCTCTGAAATATACATGCTCCAGCACCTGGACGGGTCCCAACGACGGCATCACCCAGTTTGACAACATCTTGTTTTCTGTGCTCACCGTCTTTCAGTGCATCACGATGGAGGGCTGGACGACGGTCCTTTATAACGTACGTTTTGTTTATTTCACTCAAACTCCCTGGAGGGCTACATGTCTGTTCCTTCAAAGTTTGCAAGCGGCTTGAGATGATTACAGAACGTATCGTAATGCGCTGTCAGATATTTAAAGCTGCAATCTGTAATTTTTTTTGGTTAGAAGAAGTGGGAGCTCTGCTTTTAAAGTACATCGTTTCTATTTATGATATGTTTCGATTCATGTATACCAGCACATCAGAACACAGCCCAGACAAGTTAAATCAGAATCATTTTGTGTTCGAATACACAAATATCAGATAATAGCTTAAATATGTCAATGGAGGAAAACATCCAGTTCAGACAGGGTCACGGCAGTGCACTGTGTGCTTCATGAGTCATACAGAGTCATAGATGTGACTCATGAGGACACAGTTTGAGGTGTTTTTCTCACTCATGGCTGAGCTGCCGCTGCAGGGTCGGGGTGCCGGGAACTCCCTCTTAGCTCAGGTGGGTGATGATGTCACCTGCCCACACAGTGATCACACCCCTCGCACAGCAGAGCCGTACCCCACTGACCCGACACCAGAGGTTTAACAAGGGCAGGACTTGCTTTCCTCATAGCTGATGATTAAAAAGTATCCGAGGGACTATGGGAACTAAACTCTGTGTCATAACATGAATCAGTCACTACACTTTTCTACTGAATCAGTGCTTTACGTGGGCCTGTTGCTGACTAATACCAAAACGAACAATTTGCTTTTTTTAAAGCAATTTATTGTGAAGTTCAGCCATGCACGCACTTACTGTGTTAGTCTTCATTAGTGAGAGCAATGCATTTCTTTTTCAAGGTCATGTTACAAGGTTTGTTCCAATGCCAAAGTCAGGGAACTCACACACTCATTTAAAATGAATTTTTGAATGTGCTGTAAGCTGCTGGATAAAAGCATCTGCCAAATGCAGAAATTACAATTTACTTCCTGTTCTGTGTTTGTACAGACCAATGATGCCTTAGGCCCTACATGGAATTGGCTGTACTTCATTCCACTCATAATTATTGGCTCCTTCTTTGTGTTGAATCTGGTTTTAGGAGTGTTGTCAGGGTGAGTACTGTTTCCTCTGCTCTGATCACAAGATGATGTGACATCCAGACTGATGTTTGAGGTTTATCAGAGGCTAAAAACAGGGTCGGGAACTTCAGAGTGTCTAAACAATGACAAGCTATTTATATACACATATACCACAAAAAAGCTTTTTTATATATGACAAGCTAACATATTATGCTGTATAACATATTAATTCTGTATTTGTGTATCTTTAATCTGTAATTAGCAAAAAACTTAAAATGCATGTTTTTATACTTGCATTAATAAATAAACATAATTTCTTATGAATAGTTTAATATTTTCTCATTGTTTTCAAACTTTTGATTCAATTACCAGAAGTGACGCTTTATTTACATCAGAATGTAAATTGGGATTTACACTTTCTTTCATTCTGTCTTTAATTCTCTGCGGGTCAGTCAGATGAATAACTCAAGTGTTGTCATCCCTGTGAGCGGTGGTTCTCTGTGGGTCACTGCATTTTCTTACTTCCTGTAGGGAGTTTGCTAAAGAGAGAGAGCGAGTGGAGAACCGGAGAGCTTTCATAAAGCTCAGGAGACAGCAGCAGATCGAGAGGGAGCTCAACGGGTATCGTGCCTGGATTGACCGTGCAGGTACGCTCACGTGCGGCAGGGGCATCTGTCACGGAGCTGATGCATGCAGCATGCAAAACAAACACAAAATGAATCAAATCTGTCAAAACATGCTGTTGTGCTGCAATGCTACCAGATTCTCCAGCAGAAAAACACTGTGATATGGAAGCCTCTGTTTGCTGTTGGAGATCTGAAGCTTTTCAAAATTTCCATGCCTTGTTTTTTATTTTGCAGAGGAGGTTATGCTTGCAGAGGAAAACAAGAATTCTGGACCTTCTGCTTTAGATGGTGAGATGTTTAGATGTTCTCTGCTGTGTTTCTGTTCTGGAATGTTCTTACAACAGTTTTTACATTAACGTTAGTAAAAAACATTTTAACATTTATATTGTACTATTAAAACTTTATTTTTAAGTTGTTAGTAGAACATTTTAAAATGTTACCATATTAAAAAAGTTTGAATAACATTCTTACAACAAAGAAAAAAAACGCTTATACAACACCCAAAAATCTGGAAGTTTTAAAATAACATTTTGAGCGTTTTTGTTACTAATGAACTAGTTATTAGGGAAATGTTCTTACAACATAAAATTGTTAGCTGGGTCAGTGTTCTATTGCTAAAACAGTATGTATTGTTGTATGTATCTCAGAGAGAGAAAGTATTTAATGCCTCTGCTTTCAGTGCTCAAACGAGCCGCCACTATAAAGAGAAGAGGTGTGGATGATGTTCGGAGATCCCCAGAGGAGCAGTATGCTGACATCTCATCTGTAGGTGAGCGGCTTCATCATGCAGCTCAGCTTCATGTTCCTTAAAGCCCATTTAGATGATGCAGTAACCCTCAAAATACATTATGCATGTTCCTGAACACAGGTCATCTCATGAAGATTCCTAAACCAGCAGCTAAAATAAACATGACGTGTATAATTTTGTTTATCAGGAATGCAGCTGAACAGAGCAAGCATACGCAGCACTAAAAGAGGGCCGACATCATATTTCCGTCGCAAGGAGCGCTTGTTACGCATCTCCATTCGACGTGTGGTGAAGACTCACACTTTCTACTGGATTGTTCTGAGTCTGGTGGCCCTCAACACACTCTGTGTGGCCATCGTCCATCACAAACAGCCCCTGTGGTTGTCCAGCCTCCTCTGTAAGACAACCAGCAACATGACCTTTATCTTCTCTCTGTTTAGATTGGCAGGCTGATAATAAATGATCATCTAGGAGAAAATTATATTTTCAAGGGTTTCACTTTGATAGCTTAGAAAATCTAAAGGGACACCCAGAAAATGAAAACTCTACCCTCTTTTACTCACACTCATGTCATTCCTGTATGACTTTTTTGCTCCTGAGGAAGCTTATACAATAAGAATAGAGACAAATGTAGATCGCATAGTTCAGTACATTTAGTCTTAGATGATTTAAAGTTCTTACTTTCTACTGCAGACTACGCAGAGTTCTTGTTCCTGGGCCTGTTTCTCACTGAGATGTTTCTGAAGATGTATGGACTGGGGCCCAGACTCTATTTCCACTCCTCCTTCAACTGCTTTGATTGTGGGGTAGGTTTCTTTCCCATGATCCTCTTTGAAATAAAGATACAGAAGCACAACAGGGCATGTCGGGATGTCGAAGAGGATCAAGGTGGTGACTCCAAAAAAGAAAATTAAAAATGGTGCCTCGCCTCTCAAGGAATGTTAACATGTTTCTAATTTCCATGTAAATATATAGCTTTTTTTAAAATTCATTAAAATTTTAAAGATATTCACATAAAATTTTAGTTTTGGACTGCAGCACTTAAAATTAGTAATTTTGGGTTGGCTAATCTTTAAGTGTTTGTAAGTACAAACAGAAGCAGTCCAGCAGTCCAGTTTTGACTTGGATAAGCCACAGAAATACTCTGCTGCAGAGCTGATCATAAGCACATGGATTTCTTTTCTACAGTTATGTAAAACAGTTCATATTCAGTTCACAGATCATATTATGTATCTTGAATGCATTGTAAGTAGCTTTGGGTACAAGCATCTGCCAAATGCATAAATGTAATGTTTACGCCACTTTTAAAAACCGGCCTTTCAAAGTGTCTCCCATGATGTCATGAAGTCTGACCAATCACGTGCACCCAAATGCCTTTCAGGTGATAGTGGGCAGCATTTTTGAGGTCCTCTGGGGATTTATCAGACCTGGCATGTCTTTTGGGATTAGCGTTTTGCGTGCCTTACGTTTGCTGAGGATCTTCAAGATCACTAAGTAAGTGCATGTTGATCTGGTATCACAGCCTGCTGGGTTTGTTTACCTCTTTACCGGATAATAATCTGGTTATTGATCTTGATGCTTCTGTTCAGTTTCTGTATGTCCTCCTGCTAAACTCAGAGAGGTTGTGTTTGTGAAGGTACTGGGCGTCCCTGAGGAACCTGGTCGTGTCTCTGATGAGCTCCATGAAGTCCATTATCAGCTTGCTCTTCCTGCTTTTTCTCTTTATCGTGGTTTTTGCTCTTCTTGGCATGCAGCTCTTTGGTGGAAGGTAATATTTGATTATTGACATACATTCAAAACTGTGATCCAAACAATGCTGCTTTAACACAAAATCTATGAAAATATCCGAGTGCAGGCATCAGATGCTGAGCTGTCGCACAACCTCGGCCAGCTGCTTCACGTTTAATTCAGCAGCAGACTGTATCACTTCACCAAATCAAACAGCAACAAGTTTCATGCTAAAAAGCAATTCCTAGCAGAACAATAACTCTGTGTGGCAGGTGCAGAAAGACAATTGAAGGTTGATTAGGTTTCCCAGTGAAAAACAAATCATGTATTATTCACTAACCTGGCGAGACTCATACTGAATGAAAAAGGCGTGCGGCTTATGTCACATTTTCATTTTTCTCCGCAGGTTTATTTTTGAAGACTACACCCCCACTAATTTTGACACTTTTCCGGCAGCTATTATGACCGTGTTTCAAGTAAGACTCAAACCATTTGTAATGGGTGATATTTATCAGTAAAACATGGCTCAGACGAGTGGCTTTTTTAATCAATTAGCCCGAAATTTAATTACATGGATTCAGATGAAGAGGAAATTGGGATCAGAGCACGGCACAAAATGTACTTTGTAAAAGAATAAGCTCTGTTTGACATAAATGAGATTGTGTCTTTCAGTTTTGCATGAATTTACAGTACACCAATACAGATAAAGCCCTCTTTAACACACCAATGATTTACAGATACAGTAACTCTAACTTCTCAAAAATGTTCTTGCAGTAACGATAGCAGAATGTTATATATCAGATATCAAAAATGTTATTTCTAAATTCTTAGTGAATTCCTAATTCTCAGTAATTCTCATTCCTTAATTCTTAGTAAATTCTTATTATTAAATTCTTAAACATTACAAAATGTCTGAAAAACTTTCTTATAACCAGTCAATAATGTTGAAAAAACTGGACGGTTGCTAGAACTTTAAAAAAAGGTTTTTTTTTTACATTTTTGTTACTTAATGGAAACGTTAAGGAAATGTTCTTACAACCTAAAACTGTTAGCTGGGCATTAACTCTAAAGTCCACATGTGGAGTAACTCTTAAAGGTACAGTATCTCTTAATAAATGTGTGTGCTTCTAGATCCTCACTGGTGAGGACTGGAATGAGGTCATGTACAATGGCATACGCTCTCAGGGTGGTGTGAAGTCTGGCATGTGGTCATCTGTGTACTTCATTGTTCTGACTCTGTTTGGAAATTGTATCCTTCCTTCATGCATCATCTAACCATTTACATAAATGCATTTTTATTCAAAGCAACGTACGGTGCACAGTCTGTGTGAACTGTACACAGTTCTGTGTTTCCTGGGGATCAAACCCATGACGTTGGTGTTGCTAGCACCATTTGAGCTACAGGAACAGTTAAAAACTGTATTTCACCAGCAATGTTTACTGTGCATATGCAATTTTAAAGACCCCTGTTGTGAAAAATCAAGTTGTTAATGCTGTTTATGTCTATGTGGTGTTTTTAATAAACATGTTTTCTAAGTCATAAGCATGTTTTAACCAATCACGTCAATGAGTGGCTTGAGTGGATCAGGTTGTCCGAGCTGGTGTGACTGAGTGGAGGCGGGGACTAATTTGCATATTCATGATCCATGTATACTAATGAAGCAAGGGTGTAGAGTTACATTTGAGCTATTTTAAGGCATGAGGACATTACGTTGACAGGAAAAATGTTTAAATGAGTACAGCGGGAATTTAAATGTACTCTTTGTGTATAGATGTTTACAACTTTGAAAGTTATGAGAATAGTTATGAGATAGCTCTTTAGTTGATTTTTAGTTTGAAACCTTTAACATTTCAACCTGTTACATGTTGAGTTTAAGCTGTGTGCTGATTTAAAAATATGCATGTTTGAATTTCAGTGGCTGATGCTGCAAAGCTCTTTGTTTCGAGTCAAAACCCCTTGACAAAATTTTCAGATACGCTCCTCAATGTCTTCTTAGCTATCGCTGTTGACAATTTGGCCAATGCCCAGGAGCTCACGAAGGTAAATCCAGCTCAAGCATCTCTCAGCCTTACACTCTGAAAGATTTCAAATGCATTTGAATAAAACAGCCTTGTTCTTCCAAAGGATGAAGAGGAGGAAGAGGAGGCGTTCAATCAGAAACATGCTTTGCAGAAAGCCAAGGAAGTTGGACCCATGTCGTCCTTCATGTGCTCAGAGTAGGTGAACCAAGTACATCTTTGCCTGCTGATATATTATGTCCACTAACACTCATCAGTCTCTTGTCTGGAAATGTTTTCAGGCTGGTTTTTCATTATGTTTCATAGAAATTTAAATTGGCATGATCAAACCGTGACCTTTCCAAGGTCCTTTCCAAGACTACAAACTTGCTCAAATTGACAAGCCACTCAGAACATCACTAGACTGCTGCAGAACATAAATAGTTAATAGATTGTAGACAGAGTGTAGTGAATGACATATGTGCCTCAAATGCTGATACAGAATAGGATTTGACTCAAGTATTTGCTTTGATTTAGTGTCAGCCTGCAGATTTTTGCTGAATGATAAGAACTTAGAAAGCATTAGTGGACTTCGCCTTTCCAACTTCTGAACTTTATGAAAGAATTATTATCCAGCTAACAATTTTAGGTTGTAAGAACATTTCCCTAATGTTTCATTTAAGTAAGAAAAACATTTAAAAGATATATATATATATATCTATATCCAACGTTCTGAGAATATTCCCTGTTAGCTGGTTAGACTGATTAAACCAATAAAATTGCCCAAGTGTTTACCGTCACCGGCAGTGTGTTTATTGAAAGATTGCTCAGGGATTTTGGGGGCTCCTGCTTCTCAAAGCACAATCATTTGCTTCGAAATCAACAGCAGGTTGTCATAGCAACCGGCAGGCTTCCCAGTCTATGCAGGGATAAGTCTGTTATGTTGGCATAGAGACGGCATCATTGCCATCGAACGGAGATTTACAGAGTTTTAAATGCTTTCGCGTCGGTCAGCATGGATGCGTACTGTATGCATACAGGTATGTTGTTTCCTTTAAAAAAACGGTAAAGAGTCAAAACACGAACAGACTCAGCAGTTTGAAACAAAGATGAACCATGGATGAAAAAGCCTATAACTGGAGCTCCTGCTTGAGAACCCACACAGAAGCATCTTCCTGTGGTTCTGAGAAACTTAACACTGCATGAGTGTGATGCCGGATACCTGAACCTGAGCATGTGCAGGTGGTGAACAGTCTAGTGTGTCCTCAACACAACGGGCCGTCTTTACATCTCTTGATTGATCCTAGATGCTTTGGAAGCCTAAAGGCTCATGCTTTGTATTTTAGCATAATACAAATATATATTGCAGTTACGTATCACCTTTGCTCGCAGAGAAAGTCAGGGCTGTGCACTTCCACTATAAGTGAGTTATGAATGCAGATTTGACACAGTTATGCATCACATGCATTCACCACTGCAAACGCTGTTAGCATACAGTGACAACATGTAAAACAGGAAGTTAAGCTAAGCCAGAATAAAGTTGTCAGTCAAGACATGTAAATACATCAAAAAACTTTGGCAACTGTCTCTACATCCTGAATAATATACTTGTTTTATTGTACACAATTTAAAAGAGAGAAAACTCGGCCCACACAGAATCAATGCTTACAAAACTCTAGTTCGGCAATTTTTCCTTTTCCTCCAATTTTACAATGTGTTTTACAGTTCTTTACAGTTTACAGTTTCTTTATATCTATTAAATATTTTCGCTATTTTGTTCAGGCTTTCCACTTCCAATAAAAGTAGTGTATTTATGCAGTTCTCAGATCAGTACAGAAAACACAGCAAACATCAAAACAGCGACATCTGCAGATTCTCTCTGGGCCTTATTGTACAGAAAAGAGTCTGTGTTATAAAACAATGACAGTTTAAAATTTGCATTTGCAGGGTACAACTGAAAGCACACATTCTGTGATATATGAGGCAGTGCAAATCATGCCTGACAAAACACATTGGTGTGATATGAGCACTGCAGGGTCTTTTCTCTTCGGCATTTCGGGAGATAATGTGAGAGCCAGTTGCACTCTGTCAGAGAACTCCGACTGGAAATTGTGGCCTGTGGCATTTGAACCTTGCATGTTTACTTCAAAGTTAAACAACGATTTTGCAGCATGTTGGAAACTGCTTGGGAAAAGCTGAGAAATGAATGCATGTCCTCAGTAAGCATGACCACCATGGACAACGTTCCTGGAAACTGTACAATGTATAATTACTAGACTTCTGGAAAATGATTCAGGATGCTCTTTCTTTCTTCCCTACTCTGATATTGTGTGCTTACGCAAATGGGCCTCATTTATATATGTCTTATATCTGTGCCATGTTTTTAACTGTCTCAACATTCCCAAAAAGTTCCAGAATTCTGTACTTGTTGTCTCTGATCTAATATATCTACCATCATGTTGTCATGTGATGCTTTGCTGCCCTGCTACACAGCCCAAAACTTTAAATATTCCTAAAATGAAAAACAACCCTTATTATTTCACAGAAAGAGTAAATCATATGTAAAGTGTTAAAGGGATAGTTCACCCAAAAATGGAAAATTCTGTTATCATTTACTCACCCTTATTATCCAAAACGATTTGACTTTATCCTTGGGTGAAAGATAAGAGTGAATAAATGATAAAACAATGTTCATTTTTGCACAGTCTTTTTTTTAAAGGAATAGTTCACCCAAATGGAAATTTGAAATTTTTCCATCATTCACTTACCCTCATGTCATTCCAAACCTGTATGAGGTTTTATCTTCTGTGGAACACAAGAGAATTTTTTGAGAAATGTCTCAGTGGTTTTGTGTCTATACAGTGAAAGTAAATGGCTGATGTTTGGTTACCAACATACTTCAAAATATCTTCTTTTGTGTTCCTCAGAAGCAAAAAAGTCATACAGGTTTAGAATGGCATGAGAGAGGAAATTTCATTTTTGGGTATCCCTTTAATTGACATTAACAGAGCGTTGAAATACCCATGTACTGAACTCCAGGCAAAATGTATATTTCTATAGATTTAGTCAATAATTTGGGCTGTGATGCTTGGCTTGTTTTGTCCTTGCTCTCCAAAGCACTAATGTCTTGTTTTCAATCAATTGCTCATTGATTACACGGACCACACAAGAGTACAAGTGCCAGTAAGTAATAGTCTGTTTATTCCAATTTCAATATTAAGCCCGCCTACTTTTTCTCTCTGGGTAAAGCTTTCTGTTCCACCATCTTTATCTGATGTCTGATTTCACATCTTCAGATCTGATCTTTGGTTGGTATTTGATTTGTCAGTTTCTGCAGTAATATTGCCTGCACACTTTTCCTCTCTCCATTCTAAATTTTCCCAGTTTCGCTGTTTCATTTTTCACTTTGATATCGCAGTTCTGTCCAGTTGTTTTCCATCTCTGCCGTTCTGACAAAGTGGACAATGAGTTTCAGTCACAAAGAAACACAAAACCACAAAATCATGATTCTGGACTTTTCTACTACTGTATGTTACAAATATACTCATGACAGACGAGTAACAGCAGTGTATCAAAAAAATGACCATTATCATTTCCCATAGCTGCCAAACTGAAGATTATTTAGATCATTTACAGATCTCATGTATAGATTACATCAGTATAATGGTTAGCATCATGCATGTTTATAATATCAGGCATCTTTATAAAATCTAAACTGCATAAAATTGCCCCCTTTCAATATGTCATTAATAAACCAGTCCATCGGATTTTAAGTGTAGCCAGATGAAATGATATATAATTACTATCAAAAATGCATTTTAATTCAGTGATTTTCAGTTCACTGGTCTTTTAAGCAGGGTAAAAAGGCTGGTGTAGTACAGTATTTAAAAATGTAAATGCACATTTATTTTGTCAGTGTAAAGTAAATGATGGTCATGACATGGTTGTTTAAATGTTCTCCTCTCTTTTTCTTTCAGGAGAAGAAGGCGTCCCTACCTGTACAGGAAGCGTGCAATACACCGGAGTCGTGCGGCTTACTCCTTTGAGGACTCTGAGAGTCTCGCTAATGCCCCTCCGCTCAAAGCCTCTAACTCTTTCATGTCCAGGAGAGAGAGACGGCGAAGGCTGACCATGTCGATCTGGGAGCAGAGGACCAGCCAGCTGCGCAGACACAGGCAGATGTCCAGTCGTGAGATCCTTTTTAGCAGCCCGAGCGAGGAGCATGACGGACCACCCAGTAGCCAGCATCACCGAAATCCCGGGCTTTCCCCAACGGGCAGCAAGAAGTGGGCCATCGAGAGCATCGCCACTGCCACTGTGCCGGATGACACCTTCGAGCTGCCCATGTCCATGAATGAGCAAGCCCTGTCCATCCCAGTTCCGGAACCTCCTTTGGCTATTCCAATACCCGAGCCACCCAGGCCTGCAGACACATCCCTCCCTGAACCCCCCGTGACCCTAAATCTACCCGTCCCGGAGCCACCCGAATCAAACCCCTCACCAGAGGGCACCCTAGACATCAACAACCATTGCCTCAGACTGAATGGGAACAGGCGACAGCGGGCGGTTCGTAAGTACAGGCCTCCTGTGACGGGTGACACATTCACCCCGGATATGGGGCCCAGGCCCAGGCGGCTACGACACCGTGAACCCCACGCGGATGCTAGGGGAACAGAGATGCAACAAGTGGAAGGTGATGCTGACAGCCGAGAACAGGAGCCTGTGAATAAGAAAGATGAGAAAGAATCAAAGAATGATGGAGAGATCAGTCCAGACAGCAGAGCTGTTGAACAGAGGTGATGCACAGCTGTTTGTTACATGCACTTTGACTTATGTTGATAGTTGTTTAGTTATTCAGGTTAGTAGATTGTACAACTGCTTTACTTTGGTTATAAGATGGTTAAAACAATGGTTTCATGGTGCATTAGACACAGCAGGTTGTTTTTTAGAAGGACTTAGAAAAACATCCTTTGTTGTTGCTAAAATGGCATGTTTACTATCTTGCAGAGATGTTACATAACCATAAAACATTTTTAGACCATAATTCACATTGATCTCAAAGTTGCAATTCATAACTTTATATTTCAAAATGAACAAAAGTCAGTTATTGGCAAGTACAACAGATCAGTGTTCAACACTTATCTTACCCAAATCCCAACGGTGAGATTATAATAATGATTTATAATTGAGATGTTGAGTCTGATTTCAGGGGAAATGTACGTCTGTAAACAGAAAGAAGATCCGGCTACTATATCACATGTGCGGGTGCTGTAGTTTGTTCCAACAGAAGTTGTTTAGAATTGAAACTTGTCATCCACATTAAGAAAATAACTCTGCAAGTACCTGAGATGTTATACTTCAAACAGAGATGACAGTAGAGAAAGACAAAAGTTACATTTTGCAATTTTATTGTTTGTATTTGCTCTGGGGTTGTTTATTTGATTGTTGTAAAATAGTTAGCATTGATTTACATTTTAAAGTTTCTGGAGGGTATCCAGAGGTTATCAACCAACTGATGCCATTTTTGAAACACTTTCTAAGAGGTAGCCTATTTTATATTTCTACCCTAATCCGACAACTTCTACAACATACTGTACGTTCATTGTGCAAATTTTTAACTCATGACACAACACAATTTATATACATTTAACAAAGACAGTGATATTTCCTGCTGAGGATCTGGAGACACACACGTTCTGCTATTAACTTCCCTCCTTCCACAGGCAGAACAAATCAGACAACTCTGAATTATTGGAACCCAAACCAGCTGTTAGTTCTCCCCACAAAAAACAACACCAGGAGACAGAACCTGCAATGCTGCAGCTCACAGACACACTCCGGCAGTCCCCACAGACCACCACTGGTGCCAGAGAGAGTGATACAAACAACCACGGATCACCGAACCAGGATAAGTCCTCCCTCAACACCAGCATCACCATCGATGTGACAGATACTCCAGCGTCCATGGAGTTGACCTTGATCTCGGGTTCGAGAGCTCATGCACCTCTGATAATCCTGCTGTCCAGACCAGCATGAATTTTCATGGTCTTTAATTTCTTACTGGAAAATTGAGCCATAAAGAACCTTCGATTGGCAGAATAAATGTGATAAGCATGTTCATTTTCTCATAAACTTGTGCTGTTCAAGGCAGGGTAGGTGATTGTTTTTGTTATCCGGTTCTTTCACATCCTGATGGCAATCACTAAGTATTTTCTGTGGAAGGCACAGGACCATAAAATGTTCGTCCAATCATTGCATTCAGCCTGAATACAATGATAGGATGTCCTACTTGCCTGTCAAACTATGTGTTCATGTGTTTTGAAGGAGACGTGGCTTTTGGAGAGCGCTTTAAAGGGAGGTCGGGATCTTGTGCTTTCAAAGCTAGCTTGCTATTGCTAGCCTCTCCGAAATTGCCTACCCTACCTTTAATTATCAGTATTTTAAAACACAAAATATCACCACACAGTCATCAGTGTTGATAGACAAATTTTGAATCCTTAATTTCTAATATATAGATAACATATAAACTTTGCAGGAAATAGAAAAGATGTGGAAGCCTCAAAATCTGAGAAAGAAGTGGAAAACCCAGAGGCCCCCAGAGCTCCTCCACCTGTCAGCATGTTCATCTTCAAACCTGACAACCCGTAAGTCTGGACGCTTGTCGAACCTCAGCTGTATTCTATATTTTATAAATCTGTTCTCACTTCATCTGTCTGTCTATCTCACTCACACTGTATCTGTATGTCTCTCGTCCACAGCGTCCGCAGGGCCTGTCACTACATCGTCAATCTTCGTTATTTCGAGATGTCAATCCTTCTTGTGATCGCCGCCAGCAGCATCACTTTGGCTGCCGAAGATCCCGTCAACACAAATTCAGAATGGAACAAAGTAAGACTCTGTAAGACACTGTTGCAATGTAAACAGTTCTGTTACAATTCTCAAACGGTCAAAAGTAGAATTGCTTTAGTATTTTCTTTATTTCCTGTATGTCACTGCTGTGATGTCACTGCTGTGATGTCACTACTGTGATGTCATCAGTAGGATTCTGTGAATAGCAGCAGTCTGATTGGCTTGTTCAAATACAGCAGTCGGTCACAAACAGTGTTAACATGATAATACGTAACATAATATTTACATAAGTAATATGTAAAATCTGGAAATGTTGTCTTGCCGTGCATGTTAGCCGGTGTTGAAAGTCTTAACACTGTTGGGTTTTGTCTCTGCTTTGTGCTCAACAGGTGCTGCGCTGTTTTGATTATGTGTTCACTGGCGTCTTCACATTTGAAATGATAATCAAGGTGAGTGAGTCTTCAGGTCTGTTCTGTGTGTTCTTCTAAAATAGCGTTTACAGGAAAAGAGTGAACGAGGTGTTTGTAGACAGATGAAGAACTGTAGAGAACAGAAATGCACTGAAGAAGATAAAACACAAATATATACTCCCTATATATAAACCATATACAAAATATGTATACTCCCTATATATTAACCATATACAAGATATATAAATTCCCTACATATAAATATATGTACTATGTATATATATATATATAGATATATAGATTTTACAGATGAATCAGACATCACGTGTTGTTTCCTCAGATGATTGATCAGGGTCTGATCCTTCATGACGGCTCTTATTTCCGTGACCTGTGGAACATTCTGGACTTCATCGTGGTGTTTGGAGCTCTGGTGGCTTTCGCCCTCACGTGAGTCCAACACCAGAAAAAACGGTGCTGTTGGAAAATCCGAAATGTTAATGAAACATTGTAACTGTGTTGCTCAGATGTACCATTCATTTGTAATATAAATTATTCATTTATAAATTCCATGTACGCTGTGTGACAGCCGTGAGTTACATTTCAGATTCTCAACACACGTTGACGTTAGCGATCGCTCTCTTTTCTCTGTTGTAAGCGTATTTCTGTGCTCATTGAGAGATCCCTTGTTCAGAATGCTCGTCTGTTTCTCGTTTGTTTCTCTGTCCGTCTTCGTGTGGCTCACGGCATCTGACAGGCATGTGATGGGGTAAAAACACTCTTGTGATTTTGTGTGACTGCCATATAGTATTGTGTGTGTATTTGTGTTTGAGAAATATGAAACAAAGCTTTTAGTTTTAATTGTGTAGTAATATGTGTATTTGTTTGATGTAGGAGCAACACAGGACGAGACATTAAAACCATAAAATCTCTTCGAGTGCTCAGGGTCCTTCGTCCTCTTAAGACCATTAAACGACTCCCCAAACTCAAGGTATCGTAACAAACGTGTCCACATAAACAGCACATAATATGAAACCGTTGTCTTTTTAAAAGGGGGTGTAATCTTTTTGCTTTGTCTCTGATTTCCATTTAAAATATGTGCTTGCTACTGCATCTATAAGACCTCTGTTATGACTGGCTAATATCATTGCTCTGTGAATGAAAATCGAATTCTGGCTAACGTTCTTTAACAGTTCTCTCAAAGTTATCGAAAAACTCTCTTGCATTAACGTTTGTAGAATTTTTTTGCTGTTGTATATCATATACTGTATATTAAAAACAGTATATGTTAATATGATATTAACAGTATATGATAAGTTGTTAGTGGAACATTTTAAAATGCTACAGAATTTTTAAAATGTTTAAAAAACGTTCTTATAACCAAACAGGAACATTAATACAGCATCTAAAAAACTGGATGTTTAAAAAACATTATTAGAACTTTCAAAATATCATTTTTGTTACTTAATAGAAATGTTAGGGAAACGTTCTAAAATTGTTAGCTGGATCCAGTTCTTTCATAAATGGGGTGACTTCTCTTGTTCTACTTCTGTCTGGCGTGTCTGGAACGGCAGGCCGTCTTTGACTGTGTGGTCACGTCGCTGAAGAACGTCTTCAACATTCTCATCGTCTACAAGCTCTTTATGTTCATTTTCGCCGTCATCGCGGTGCAGCTTTTCAAAGGGAAATTTTATTACTGTACAGACAGTTCCAAGGACACAGAAGAAGAGTGCAAGTAGGTGTAATTAACTGCAGGTCTAATATAAACCAATGCTAAAATGAGCATTTAACTGCTTAAAGTTATTTTTCAAAGCTTAAAAGATCTGCTGATAAGTGGAAGAAAATGTCAATGGCGCTAAAAACTAATATTTGAGGAGCACAAAATCCTTCTTGAATCTTCTACTGTTTCCCCTGATGTTGTGTAGGGGTTACTACATTGATTATGACAAAGACAAAAAAAAGGAGAAGCGTGAGTGGAGGAGACGAGATTTCCACTACGACAACATCATCTGGGCCCTGTTGACTCTCTTCACCGTGTCTACGGGAGAGGGCTGGCCGCAGTAAGACCAGACTTTATTTCAGAGCAACTGTAGACAGCTAAACTGCTCTGAAATAGTGTTTCTATTTTATAAAACACTTTGGCTGTTGTCATAGCGATCAGAAACTGTTGTGTGGTTAAAATACATTTAATTAAAACTGTAACTTTACAATATGGTTCCAGTTGTTAACATGAGTTAATGCATGAGCTAACATGAACTAACAATGAACAATAATTTATTTATCTTTGGTAGTATTATTTAATGCAATTACAATTGCTTATTGATCGTTTATGGTCAGTTCATGTTAACGTGTTGCCATTAACACATACCTAGATCTGAGAAGCACAAATCGATGCATGATGATGGATGTATGGTGGACATATGTAGTGTTGTTTTGTCTGGTGTTGTAGAGTTCTGCAGCACTCTGTAGATGTGACCGAGGAGGACCGGGGACCCAGTCAGGGGAACAGAATGGAGATGTCCATCTTCTATGTCATTTATTTCGTGGTGTTTCCCTTTTTCTTCGTCAACATTTTTGTGGCCCTCATCATCATCACCTTCCAAGAGCAGGGCGACAAAATGATGGAGGAGTGCAGCCTGGAGAAAAACGAGGTGAGTGGTGATGCACAGATTTTAATTTTTGATGAAATCTTCCAGTTTTTGTTTAATTTTCATTTCAGCTATGTGAAATACATAATATATTGCAATGATGTTTTGTTCATTTTTCCTCACATCCGTTAGCTTCCATACCATTTTAAAAAAGTAACATAAACCATTATGCTTTTAAATTGATTGCAGGAATGATTTTATTTGTGACAAATTTATAACAACAGCATCATATTAGTTCTCCAGAGAATCCCCTGTCGTACTCTATTATCTCTCTCTTTAGAGGGCTTGTATCGACTTTGCCATCAGTGCCAAACCTCTGACACGCTACATGCCCCAGAACAGACAGACATTACAGTACCGGCTGTGGCACTTTGTGGTATCGCCCTTGTTTGAGTACACTGTGTTGACGATGATCGCCCTCAATACCATTGTCCTCATGATGAAGGTGAGCAGAAAGCTCCTCAAGTCATCTGTGTGTGATTAGGAGCGGCAGGTGTGTGAAATGCTAAACAGACTCTGTGTAATCAGAACTGCAGTTATGTGGCATCTGGTCCATGTATGTTAGCCTTGAAGCCAGCTGACAACTTTTTCAGTATTCAGTATTAACAGGAATCACAGTACAGAACTCGTCTTTAACATAACATGTATATCAAAAAACATTATTCTTAAGTAGTTTTAAAGGTTACATATTTAAAAATGTTTCAGTAATGTTCTTACAACCACGCAGTACCATTAATACCTTACACAATCTTTTTTTTTAAATGAAAACATTAGGGGAACGTTCTTACAATCTTAAATTGTTAGCTGGGATATCACTTCCCAGTATATGCACTCCAGAAGGTGGCAAGAAAATAAATGGCAGTTTCTGGTGTAACATGCAGGATGATTTTTCAAGCTTTCGGCTGCAGTGGGTGGGCGTTTGTCTCTCTTGATGATTCCTGCTCTCTGATTCTGCTCAACTCAGACTGTCATGACAGCTTATTAAATATTGATCTGAAGCCACCAGCTTCTATTTAACGTCCCCTCATTAGCTTTAGTCCCCTGGGACTGAAACGTCCCCTGTGACTGATGTCACCTGCAGTTAGAGGTGGGCTGCAGTGGTCCTGCTGTCTGCTGTGCTGTCTGCCTCACATATCTCTGAGGTGACTAGTGTAACAACACAGTCTAAACAGCTTCCTGTTCTTGATAGTCAAAAACGGCAGTAAACGATGTGTCCCAATATACCCTGTGCACTTACACTCTGCACGTTTAGTGTGTGATTTACCTGGCTAACAACTTTAGGTTGTTCGAATATTTCCCTAACGTTTCCATTAGTAACAAAACGTTATGAAAGTGTTATTTTAAAAGTTCTAGGATTGTTAAAAACATCCAGGTTTTTAGACATTGTGTTAATGTTATTGCTAATGTTACTCTGTAACTTTTTTAAAATGTTCTACTAACAACTTTTTGATATATTTATATATATATGATGTATAAAGTTAAAACGTTTTTCAAGAATGTTTTTGATAAACTTTGAGAGAACATTGGCCAGCGTTCTGAGAATGTTCCTTGTTAGCTGGGTTTAGAAGGCTAGTTTTGTCTTATATGGGACATGCAACATAGCTTGATTTGTTGGGATAATGCTAATAATAATAATATAGGGAAAAAAATTTAAAAAAATATTACACAAAAACATTCACTCTCTCTCTTTCTCTCTGTATATCTCTATTTGTCTGTCTCTCTCTCTCTCTCTGTATGTCTTTATCTGTCTGTCTCTCTCTCTCTCTCTGTATATCTCTATCTGTCTGTCTCTCTCTCTCTGTATGTCTCTATCTGTCTGTCTCTCTCTCTCTCTCTCTCTGTCTCTCTGTCAGCATCATGATCCTCGCCCTGAAGGTTATGAAGACGTGTTGAAATACCTCAACACTGCGTTCACTGTTATTTTCTCTGTGGAGTGTGTTCTGAAGATCCTGGCGTTTGGTTTTATGGTAAGTGCACACTGGAGATCTGACACGTTTATACACTGAAATGTTGTTGCTCATTCAGCTTTACTGTCATGTGTTTCAGAATTATTTCAGAGACACGTGGAATATATTTGATTTCATCACAGTTCTAGGCAGCATCACTGAAATTATGGTCGACCAGTTATCTCCCAAAGTAAGAAATAATGTTTTCTGATGGTTTGTGGGTTGTATTTATTTACATAATGATTGTTAGATTGTTCGATACAGTATTTTTTTTACATTAGCAGTGTGATCTGTTTTCTGATTGGTTTGTAGACAGTATTTATTTGCACAAGCAATCACCTCTGCGTTCTGATTGGTTCACAGGCTGGTCCTTTTAACATGGGCTTCCTGAAGCTGTTCCGGGCAGCTCGGCTGATTAAACTTCTGCGTCAGGGCTACACCATTCGTATCCTGCTCTGGACATTTGTGCAGTCCTTCAAGGTTAGATATCCTAAATGTTCCTCACACTTCTGTTTAGTTTTTCACATATTTCTGCATATTTCTGCAGCACACAGATCTCAGGTGTGTCAGGAAATGCTCAGCTGTCTTAGATCAGTGTTTAATGAGAGTAATGGTGAGATGTTGTCTTGCAGGCTCTTCCGTATGTTTGTCTGCTCATCGCTATGTTGTTCTTCATCTATGCCATCATTGGCATGCAGGTAAAGATCTCTCTCTCTCTCTCTCTCTCTTCTTTTCTCTCTCTCTCTCTCTTTCTCTCTCACTCAGAATCTCTTGTGTGTTTTGTAATCCCTCTGCAGGTGTTTGGTAACATCAAGCTAAATGAAAAAAGCCAAATCAACCGTCACAATAACTTTAAGACGTTCTTTGGTGCCCTCATGCTGTTGTTCAGGTGAGATCGTCTTTATAGTAATTTCAGTTAATTTTGACCTTGTGGGAAAATTTTTGGTCCCCATGAGGAAACGTCATGGGGAAATCATACGCAATGATCGCTTCTGAAAATCTAAAATAGCAGGAAGTTTTCTGTGAGGGTTAGGTTTATGTGTATGGTTAGTGTAGAGTGATATACAAATTGTACAGTATGAAAACCAACATGTGTGTGTGTATTTGTTCAGGAGTGCCACAGGCGAGTCGTGGCAGGAAATCATGTTGTCATGTTTGGGGGAGAAGGAGTGTGAGACTGACATGTCACTCAACAACTCCACAACTAAAGAGATACGGACAGAATGTGGCACAGACTTCGCGTATTTCTACTTTGTGTCCTTCATCTTCTTCAGTTCATTTCTGGTGAGAAATAATTTATTGACACAAACACGCAGCATGACAAACCATTACAAACCTTCACTTTAATACAATGCACCTGATCACAACACAACTCAGCATTGAAAAATATATATGATGTGACCACAGTCCAAATGGTTTAATCATTGTTTGAGCGTGTAAGTAAAACAAATACATGCATTATGTTTCATTATTGACATTATTGGTGATAAAATTTATATCTGATTACTATCTGAACTGGATGCTTTAATTTTGCTTTGGCAGCATCCACAGTCGATTCTTATTGCTCTGCGCTTTTAAACAAATATCCGAACCACCTTAAACAAAGCGTTGTCATGACAATATACATCTTATTTTCTTCTCTCGAGGCTCATCCGTTACTTTTCAGGCACGACACATGCAGATTCCTGCGCACCTCTCTGTTTAGATATATTTACATCTACATATTGTTTACATATATTTTCTTTCTAGTGCTTTACAAAACATACCATTCTATCTATTCCACTGTCTCTCTCTCTCTCTCTACAGATGTTAAATCTGTTTGTGGCTGTGATCATGGATAATTTCGAGTATCTGACGCGTGATTCGTCCATTTTGGGACCGCATCACCTGGATGAATTTGTACGGATCTGGGGAGAGTATGACCGAGCTGCATGGTAAGAGAGACAGTGTTACATTCTCTGTACAATACAGTACATACAGATGTACAGTAAGTTACAGTAAATTGCTTCTAGGTTCTGTTTGTTTTTATTTTCATTCTGCAGTATTGTATATGATGCTGTTTACTGTAGGGATTTGTAAACATTTACTTTTATAATTGTCTTTTATCAAATGCAAAGGATTGTTTGTTTCACAATGTTGTATTGTAAGCTATGCATCTGTCACTGTTACAATCATTTAAAACCCTGCAGAATCCTGAATTAAAGGATTCTTTAATTCTTTATATCACAAGAAATCAGATTTGATCCTTTGTAATAAGAGTCTGTTGTCAAGTGAAACACACTGTAACTTTCAGTACTCAAAACATCCCACCCCTGTAAAAAAACCCCTGAAACTACAGTATCCTGCTGTAGTTTGACTCTTTATGATTCTTCAAGCATTAAAACAGCCAGTTTCACAGTACAGTGAGTCTCAGAGAGGGCAGAAAATTATATTGAACAACTGTACTGTTTTTGGCATATAAAAGCAAATTCTGTGTGGACCTTTGGGGGAAGATTAAACAAAGAAAAAAAGTGTTTAATGAAATCACATTGATGCCTTTCCTGTGCTTGTCTCTGCTGTACTTATCTACTGCTAACAGCCAGTCTTTCCTTCTTCAGTGGCAAACTGCACTATAAGGAGATGTATAAAGTAGTGCGCTCAATATCGCCTCCTCTGGGCTTTGGAAAGAATTGCCCCTACAGGGTGGCGTGCAAGGTTTGGCACATCCACAAAAATTACCCTACTGCCACCCCCTCCTACTTTTCTCTTATCACCCCCTATCCCCAATCTGGTGTCAGTATATCTGCCAGGGCAAACACTTAAAGACAAGCGCTCAGTGCACAGAGAGAGTTCTCATCCCTTCAGCCCGGGTCCTGCTAACTGAGAGCCATCCATCAGTGTGGTGATGGATGTGAGCAAGGATTCAGTTTCTCTGTGTCTGAACTGGATTTGGGGCTTTTATTGAACGTAATTCCATAAATGTGGGTTTTAGGTTAGATGAGGACAAACTTCTCGGGCTCACCTGAGAACGATTTGGTCATTCTCTGTTGTTGCCTACAACAATCAATGTCAGAAATTAGCTGTTTTTTGGTGATATGTGACAGCTGCAGTTTTCTGACCGTATTGGCCCACTGTGCATTTTCTTTTCTGATCAATGCTTTAATTTAGTAAGTTCATAAATATAAATTATACATCCGATTAAATAGAATAATTAAGAACTAGAATAGAATTTGATCAAATGTGGTTACAGATTTAAAAGTAGGACTTCAATACACTTATTAGGATTATTATTTAGTCATTTTATTTTTACTGTAGGCACAAGTTAATTTCTGATACTGACTGATTCTGTTCTGTAGGTTTATGTGTTATAATAGCAGAGGTTTATTTTCAGTATGCCCAGTGAAACCCTCAGATCCACAGACTTGACTCATCAGATCTTTGGCTGTTGTAATATTTTCTCTCCTCAACCTTTTCTATGCCAGCGCTGCATAGAAAGCGCTCCGCCTCTTTATTTCAACTTACTTGTTTCATTTTTTCTTTTTTATGTATGAAACACGTGAAGGTGACCTTCCCTGTTTCTTCCTTCTCCTTCTTTCCTTTCTTCCTCTTCCTCAATGTCTTCCTCTGCTTTCTTGTTCCTTGGGAATGCCCTGTTCTTCCTTCTCCTCTTCATCACATTGCCGTCTGGTGACTGCCCCTCCCCTCTCCCAGTGGCCGTATTCATTACACTGATATGTACGAGATGCTGACCTGCATGTCTCCGCCCCTCGGCCTGGGCAAGAAATGCCCCTCCAAAGTGGCATATAAGGTAGCCCGCAGTATTACATTTTAAAACAACTCTGCATGTTTGCAAGAAGAGAGCTTGTTGATAATCAAAGCTTGTTGTCTCAAGGTAAAGTGGCTACTGTAATGTAATATCCAAACAGTACAGTAGCTGTTTATTATGATAGATTGGTAGTATTTCTATTTTATAAAAAAATTATAAAAAGTTATTTTAAACATTTAATCAGCTTCAGTTTAAAAGATTTTTAAGATCATGAGGAACATTTTGGTCAAGAAAACTTTGAAACTTTTTACCGGTGTAGCTCTGTTATTATTTTGTAGAAAATCATTGTTATTCTTTGTCTTTATTCTGTTGTCTTTTAATCATTGAAAGACTTATAAGTCTTTACATTTCAAGTAATAACCGTCAGGAATCTCATCTCTGTCTATGATATATTTGTTTCTTCTGTGTGTATGAATGTGCTGTGCAGTGATTTCTTGGTCCCACATTAATGATGCTGTTGTGACTGATTACATCAAGATGTGTGAAGTGTTTTAAGAGCCCTGGTCAGATGTTCTTACATTCTTCATGCACTTTTCTGGTGAACGTTTCCCATGGTTCCTCAAAGATGATGAAGGAACAGAGTTTTTCAATGTATCTTTCATTCAAAAAGAAAACAATCATTGATTCATTCTTAAAAAAATGAACCTAAAAAAACTAAAACTTGCTTAATCTATTCTAGGTGAGGAAGTTAAAAATAGTTACCTAAAGAACAAATGAAAACACATTAAATGCTCACCAGAAAGGTCCCCTTCATTTGGCTTAAATAAGAAATGTGATCTTGTATTTCATGTGTCTTTTCCTGTGTCTCTGCGGTGATCTGCTCGTAGCGGTTGGTGCTGATGAACATGCCGGTGGATGAAGAAATGTCCGTCCACTTCACCTCCACCCTGATGGCGCTGATTCGCACCGCGCTGGATGTTAAAATTGCGCGAGGTTGGCATCACTGCTAATCTTTGCTGTGACCTTTATTTCTATTTTAAGATGGTGATGAAATAACATTAGTTGGATGGTGTGTGGCAGGGGGTGAGGACAGGGGTCAGATGGACATTGAGTTACAGAAGGAAATCGGGGTCATTTGGCCACACCTCTCCCAGAAATCTCTTGACCTGCTGGTCCCCGTCCACAAAGGTGAGCAGCAGCTGTGACCACCAACACCTGGACACAAATCAGCTTTTCATACAGCACTTCTGGAGAGCTATGGTCTGCTGGATAGATAGTGAGGCTTGTAATCGGAAGGTTGCCGGTTCGATTCTGGCAGAAAACAGCTGAGGTGCCCTTGAGCAAAGAACCTTAAATATGGGTGACCATACTTGTCCTGCACTTCCCACATTTTTTCACATTTTTGTTTGATCTTTCTTGTTCTAATACATCACTATTATATCCCTATAATATCCCCATAATATATCACAAGTGACGTGTACTTATTTTGGCTTTGGAAATTGTACTTTCATTTCTTTCTTAACATTTCTTTCTCTCAGCCAGTGACATGACCGTTGGGAAGATCTATGCAGCCATGATGATCATGGACTATTACAAGCAGAACAAAGCCAAGAAGCTCCGTCAGCAGCTTGAAGAACAGGTACAGATCTATTTAATGTTTTGCAGAACTTCAGCTTAAGGGCTGACACAGCTTCACACCTTCATTTGATCTTTAGCTGCTTCTACCTGTAACATTATCATTAAACACTGTGGTAATGTGTTATAAAAGCAAAATGAACAGTGAGTTCAGTGAGTAATTTGCAAGAGGTATACTAAAAGAATCATGCTAAAGTCTCTTTAGCCATGGAGAGGCTCTGACCACCTACTGTCGTCTTGCAGAAACATGCACCGATGTTCCAGCGCATGGATGCGTCGTCGCTGCCGCAGGAAATCCTCTGCAGTGCCAAAGCTCTGCCATTCCTGACCCACAGCGCTGGATCTGCCCTGTAATGCCAATCGTGTGTCTGTGTCTGTGTGTGTCCAGCTAACAATTTTAGGTTGTAAGAATGTTTCTCTACCATTTCCATTAAGTTACAAAAATGGTAAAATGTTGTTTTAAATGTTCTAGGAACGCGGTTCAAAACATTCACTTTTTTGGACATTATATTAACCTGTTAGCTGGGTGTGTGTATGCGTATATTGGCCCTGTATCTTTTAGCACTTACATTAAACATTTGTGTTATCAATTGTTCTTTATAAACACATAATATTGAGAAGTTTGTCTCTGGTCTCCACAGCACCAGTGGTGGGTTTGTAGCACTGAGTCCCATCTCCCCCCAAGATCTCTTCATGCAGCCCATAATCCAGGACAGCATGGAGGAGAGGGAGGAATACCAGCACCAGTATTACCTCCAGAGTATGGTAAGAGAAACACAAACACATTCACCTCACACACGCTAGATATTTGTGAATTCGAATTCAGGTCTTTTTACAATTATGGAAACAATATATGAAGTCTGTACCATGCTCAATGTTTAATTCAATGGCAGTTCATGATTCATTCAGGTTATAATAAAACACAAACAGATAAACTCTCATGTTGATATTGAAATTTGGCACAAAGCTTTTTGCTCACCTCTGGATGAGCTCAAAGACTCTGACAAATCATCACATTTTAGTGCAGAATTTGAAGAGATATATTTTGTAAAGTAACTGGAAAAATGGTTTAGTATAAAATTGATGTCAAAGTGAGTAGGTTAGTTTTTTTTTTAAATGCTTCTAAAAAATACCTAATGATTTAGGTCATCCACTTTCTGGTTCACCACGCTGCATGTTGCTTCTGCCTTTCCTGATTTATTTTCTTTTCACGTTTTCAGTTGCCATCCCTGGCCTTTTAAAAGGGGAGTTTTAAAAAGGTTTTAGAAGAGGCGCTTTAGAAGAGTTTTCAATGGGTATTTTGATGTAGTTCTGTAAGGTTAGATTGCCCGGTCAAACTAAAGTCCAGACTTATATTACCAGTGAGCAGGGATGAGTTTAGATGCATTTTTGTGCTCCTGTTTGGGTTTGTTTGCTCTCTCTCTCTCTGTTTCTAACTCCTGCTGCTGGCTTTCTCTTTGCCTCTTTCTTGAACTGCGCTGCACCACTAGATGTTTCATGATGTTTGAAGTTGGTTTAGGTTTGAAGTGTGTCTGAAGTTGGATTCTCATTTTGTTGTGATGTTTATGGGGGTGTACACACGGGACACATTCAGCTTACCAAAAACAGCTCCACAGAACACTGAAGAAGCAGACTGTCTGAAAAATCACTAGCTATTGGCTTTATCAGTGTTTACAGCTAACTAATGTAATTGAAGCAAATGTTACAGTTACTGTATGCTTCTGTATGCTTTAAAGGTAGGGTAAGCAATTTTGGAGAGGCGAGCAATAGCAACCTAGCTCTGCAAAGCCATGCCCCCTCCAATAGTGCACAGAGGTGTGCAAATACATAATCTGACAGGCAAGTAGGACAACCTATCATTGCATTTGGACCAAATGCAATGATTGGATAAACATTTTTTGGTCCTGCGCCTTCCACAGGTGGCATATAAATATATTTCATATATTATATTTATCAGGATGTGAAGAGACTTTCAACCAGCATTACAAAACATATTTCTGTAAAAGTTCGCCAGCCTTGCCTTAAATGCTTGTTTGTGTAATTTGTTTGTTGTTTGACATCGATGTGTTGTTTAATAAAGACTAAGAGCTATTGTCAGCTTGTGTCAGAAATACATTGCAGTGTAAAAATGTCATGTGGAACACAAATCCACTTGTGTGTACACCCCTGATATGTGTCTTCGCTTTAAATTGCCTACATCCCCAGTGAGTTGCTTAAACTTTTGTTTTTACAAAGGTGTATCATTCATCCTGTCTGTAAATGAACAATCTCTGCTAAAAAGTTCCAGCAAGGTTAGTTTAACGCTAATATGCAAACCTCCATTGTTACTGTACACTCCTGCTGGAGACGCACTGACAGACACTTGGTGAAGTGTTTTTTTAACATAAGGACTGAATGTCTCTCCCCCACTGTTTTCTCTCTCTAACTGCGTAGGTGCCAGAGCACAACGAGTTTAGCAGTGTGCTGCTCCCCACTAGCATGCAGTCTGATCCACTGCAGGTTCCAGGGAGAGGCATGTCTATCCGAGCCTCTTCCATGCCCCGGCTGGCCGTAGAGCCACAGGTACTGCCTGTGTCAGCTTAATTGTTAGCTGGGGTCTATGTTAGCCATACTGATTATTGTTCCCCTAGCATCAGTGTTGTTATTGGTTCAAATGAGATGTAATTTGCAACAATTGGATGGCTACTCCTGCTAGAAAATCCAGCTTCTAATGTTAGCTGATTTTAACTGGTGTCTAGTGAACAACATTGATTAGTTACTTATGGTCATTAGCTGGTCCAATCTGTTTCAGGTAGTTGATCACCTAGAATACAGGCTGGTGTGATAAAGGTCAACCTGGTTAGAGCTGGTGAATAACCTAGTTTAAGTTTACGGAGACTTAAGATCTAAACAGATACAGTACCTGTAACAAAACCAGCATTGATTATTCTCCGCTCGTGTTTGGCGTGTGTACAGCAGGTGTCGTCAAGCAGTAAACTGATCAAGCGCTCCTTCTCCACGATTGGTGATCAGTGTGTGAACGGTGACTGGCAGGAAGAGTTTTCGCTGGAGCGCGTGAGCCCTGATCGCCTGGAGAGATCCAGACAAAGAAGCTTCAGAGGTCAGTCTGCATGCTCAAGCATTCGTTCCAAACACGGACACACTTTTTCCTGCTGCAGATTCTCTCCAATGAGATCATGCCGACCTGAGGTTAAGGTAAGTTTCACCTTTAATGTGCTGGAAAGATGGCAGTCTTGTCTTGTCAGACCAGATCAAGACATGGAGTAATGAGAACCAGACCTGATCCAGGACCTCCTTTCCAAACCTTTAAACCCAAAAAGTCAAGACTCTCCATGGTGAACGCTGAAACATTGTTCTGTTATTGATGCATTAGTGACATTGATGTTTATGATTAAGCATGTGCATGTGTGTTTTTGTGTTAGCATATGTTCTGTCTCTGTGTACACATGTACGTGTTACCATGTTTATGTTCATGCACGTGTAGCTGTCAGGTCAAACCTGCGGGAGCCGGTGGACAAGGAGAGGGGACGATCTAAAGAGAGGAGACACCTGCTGTCTCCAGACACGTCACGCTGTAACTCAGAGGAGAGGAGTCAGTCACAGGAGAGATGGCGCTCGCGATCACCTAGCGAGAGCAGGAAACATATGCCTCACAGACAGGTGAGGACACACACATGTACATACACCCTCTGTCAAGCCTTCAACACTCTGGTGAGTTCTGCATGGTCAATCTCCACTCCTGTTTTCTTTTTTCTTTCTTTCTCTCTTCTTCCCCACAATCCTTTGCTCCTTTTATAGGGAAATAGTTCAGTCAGCCCAATTCCCTCCACCTCTGATTCAGGGATGCCCCGAGGGCGCCGGCAACTCCCACAAACTCCCTCTCGCCCTCGGCCTCACATCTCCTACTCTCCTTTAGTGTGTCATACCAATCCAGTGTCATTGGAGGGCCGTTTACTAGCCCCACCCACAGAGGAAGGGGAGGAGCCTGTGGGAACCAAGCAGGGCCCCGCTGTCTCCCACTCCACGCCACACCGCTACATCTCAGAGCCGTACCTGCCACTGAAGGAGGAGGTTAACAGTCCAGACTCCAGCGGAGTCGAGGAGACTCTCACTTTTGAAACTGCCGTTGCAACCAGCCTGGGACGCTCCAACACTATTAGCTCCGCCCCTCAGTTACGTCACACTTGGCAGGTGCCTAACGGACATTTCCGGAAACGACTAGCACAAGCCGCCTCGGGAACATCAGGCTGCGAACTCATAAGTGACACGGATGAGGATGACCGGTGTTAGGAGCATCCAGAAGATTCCAGGTCGTGGTGTATGGATGACTCTCTCTGTCTTAGGTGGCATCTTGGATTGATCGCTCTAAACTTGTGCGAAGGAAAAATCTGCACGCACATATGTGTTTATTTGTTTGTCTGTAAATGTGGAGTCTGATGAGAGGTGTGACATCCAGTTTGGGTGAAAGAACAAGTGCATCTTTGTCGATTATGCAAGCTGCTCTGCTGCGGGCTGTGCAGAACAACCTGAAATGATCAGTGAAAATCACATTGGAATGAGCAGATTGGAGGTTCTAGGAAGTTCTCACACCTTTTCTAGACCCACAGCACAGATGAATCCAGAGCAGACCACAAGCTCATCTTCAAGATTTGGGCCATATCTCAGGTTCCAAATTCTGCCTGAAGATGCAGAGATGCTCCATCAGACTGCAGACAAGCACAGTGTGTTCAGACTGATCATTATGAAGAGCTGATGAAGCTGGATGGGATGTGTGCTTATACCTGTGTGTGAAGGACACAGTGACGTCATCAACATGGAGTTCTGATGAACAGGAAACAAATGCATCGTGGAAAACCACAGAGGTCTTTGACACCATCAAGGTTCTGCTAATTGTGTTACTGGTTCTCTGTATGTACACACACATACGTTATAATAGATGGACTCAAAAAGCAAGCAGTGTTTTGTCTGGCAATGACGGGAAGTAAATGCCCCTTTAACTACATAATGTTTGACATTTCATGCAGATAACTGGCACCTGAAGGAAATAATGGTCGGTTTTGAATAGCGTTTGACATTTAATGCAACTGGACCTTCGTATAGAACGTTGGAGTCTATATGACGGTCTCGTGTACCATATATAAATATTTCAATCCACTGTATGAACTGAGACGTCTCCAAGCCATGTTTAGCTGTAAATAAGATCAATTGTGTAAAGTGATGTTATCTTTTGTGAAGCAATGACCAGTTCCTGTCCTTTCTACTTGTAATGTAGACAGATTCACAGTGGATATGGTTCACATACATCATGTTCCATCTCATTCTGAATCGCACATTTTTCTTTCTCTGATGAATCTCACCTAAGATGAATCTCATGAAACCTGTCTGGAAAAGTCTTTCCAAAAGTGAAATTCCGCCACAAAATATGAAAAACTGAGACGTTGTGTTTTGCATGAAGAAAATTAAGCCTAGTTTTATAACATTGCGACGTTATTAAAGTATCCTCTCATTATTAAAATAAAAGAGAATCTGTTGAGAATAAGGATTTCAAAAATACCCTCAAAAGTGAAACATCCACACATTATTATAATGAAAAAGCAATTTTAATTAATTTTTATTTAGTTGATTTAATTAATGTATTCATAATTAGATAAGTAAAGTGTATGTGTTTATTTAGATTCAACCCTTTTATCTACAATAACAGAATTAGGAAGCAATGTGGTTTGTTGCCTCCAGGTCATTTGTAATGTTTACTCTGGATTTCCGTTCACAGGATGAATTCTGTGGTGTGAATTGTTGAGCGTCTCGTCTCTCATGTGCTTGACTCTGCAGTGACGCTGCTCTTGACTGCGGCTGTAATCTGCTCTCATGAACGCATTAGCTGAAATTCAACATGGACGGTTAGCCTGACTGTGAGTGAGCTGCTGTTGAAGTGTAGATGTGGCAATCTGGCATATTTTCTATTATTAGTCTTTAGAGAATTGTAATGGAAGTACAGTATGGAATGTGGTTTAAAAATGCCAATATTATTAGCTCATACTAATAACATGAGCTATTATATACAATCGGCTCTCTGGATTCCCAATTAAAAAGAAAATGAATAGCATTTTGATTTAAAGACCTTCAGTGTGGCACAAAAAAAACATTTTAGGACAAGTTTTCCCAGCAAGAGAATTTCTGTATTGTGTTGTGTGGTCATTTGTTTTTTTGACATGAGTGTGAATCGAGAGTATTTGGTACTTAATGAGTCTTGCTGAGAGTCGCTGCCTCGTGAATTATATGAAATAAAATGATTTTCATTGCACACAAGTTTCTGATTTATTTTGAACATTTTTAACGTTTTTGTTACTTAATTGAAATGTTCCTACAAACTAAAATTGTTAGTCGGGCTGTTGTTTTTTGTCAGCTGGAAGGGTGTTGAAAACACTTCTATGTCTTTGAAAATTTCTCTAATAGTCTCTAATATAGAAAATAGTCTCTAATATGGTAACGTTAGCAGTTTCACTGTTATTTATAAACTCCATTTCGAGCTGTGAGATTCTGTGCAGCACTTATGCAGTGGGCTGTTGATGGTGATAAACTGCTGTTGTCTACTTTTGGCCTGTCCCACTTTCATGGGAGTCTAACCATCTGTTTCTTCTACAGCAACAAGAAGTGCGGATGCCCACCTAACCTACTTATATACTAAAAAATATATATATAATGTTTTATAATGTTAAAAACAGTCCTGGGGGAAAATACACTGATGATCCAACCAGACAATATGTGGACACACCAAATATAAACATTTTCCCAGAATTCCTCTGTGTAAACAGACAAGAAAAACAGAAAAACATAAAATATTTTTAGTAATTGAAACATTAAAGCTGATATCCATAACATTATTGGTTAAAAATAAACAAAAATTGTTATTGAGGAAGTAAATATGAGATCAGTGTTCAGCATGATCTCCTTACATTACCCCGATTTATGGTAAATTAATAATAATGATTTATAAATTAAGCTGTCGGGTATAATTTCAGAGAAAACGTCCATCTGTAAACAGAAAGAAGATCCGGCTACTATATCACATGTCGATGATGCAGCGTTTGTATCTTATTCTTACAGCAGTTATTTAAACTTCTCATCCATGTTAAGAAAATAACTCCACAAGTAACCTGCAATTTTATGTTTTAAACAGAGATGACAGCAGAGAGGCAAAAGTTATGGATTGCAGTGTTAAATTACATTACCCTACAGTTAAAAGGGCCGTTTTTATTTCTGTCTGTATTCAAGCTCAAATGTTAACATTGTTTTGAGCGTTCACTGCTTTCTTTTTAAAGAGGTATCGATAATCTTTACTGGCTTTTGTGGTGACTGCCCATACAATTACCAGCCTGACATTTCCTCAAGACCTTTCAATACAACATGAAATATGCTGGATTGCTTCAGTGGTTTCGACCCCTGCCCATGGGTGGAGCACAGCTGAATGTTTCTGATGTCAGATGAAAATGTGCCAAAGCTTTTGAAAGAGTGCATATAGACGTATCTCAGTAACAGGTGAAGCTCTCTGGCTTTGATGCCCGGTGAAGTGTGGAGACAGGAGTCTGTGTAGATCTGAACCTGTTCCAGCTGCAGACGCTCTGTCTGTTTACTGCAGCTCAGCATATGTGAGGGAGCCGAGGCCAGATCTGCTGCGGCATCATTTTAAATCCACACCTCCATCAAACACGGCTGCTTTTAAGAAGATTGAACTTCTGTGATTGAACAGTAGCATAAAAGCTATTGTTTCACAGACAAGACTTAAGCCTAGTTTGAGCTATCTTAACTAAAGCTTGCACTAACATTTTAAAATATATCAGTGCCATTGTTTTGTCTCAGGATGTACATCACTAATGTTTGTTTTTCTAAAGCACATTTATGAAAGCTACTTAAATGTCTTAATGTAAATGAGGCCTACTCCTAGCTTAATCTAATGCCATTAAGTATCAGCAGTTACATCTTAAGTCTCATCACAGAGACAATCTTTTGACTTTCTGCAAAACCCTTTGTAGTGTATTCTGCACAAGAAACATCTGATTACCAGCTAGCGATTTTAGGTTGTAAGAATATTTCCCTAACGTCTCCATCAAGTAACAAATGTTAAAAAAGGTGTTTTGAAAGTTCAGGGAATGTTCAAATGTTCAAATTTTTTATGTTGTATTAATGTTAAAAACATGCCACTGACTACTTAAGAATAATGTTTTTGATATATATGATAATACTGTTAAAAAACTTACTAATGTCAGTGCAAGAACATTTTTAATAACTTTGAGAGAACTTTAAGAGAACTTTCAGAGAACATTAGCCAACGTTCTGAAAATGTTAGCTGGGTAGACAGGAAGGGGCCATATGGCAAAACAGACAACCACTATTTTAAGAAACAGCAAAATAAGTGTTTTAGTATTACTATTATGAGAAAAGGACATGAAAGACTGATTAGTTAGGGTTTTACCTGTAATTCACATAGTCTTGTGCTCTCTTTCACTGAATATACTTGTCAGGTTTGTGGTAAACCTGACATCAGCCTGTGAGATGAAGCTGGGTGAAACTTCTTCTCATCTCCTGTACTGTTGAGACTGATGGACAGGTGGTGAACTTGCTGTACTGTATGTAGTAAACAGTGGTGTGTTTGTCAATCAGTGTGGTCGTGTGTATGTGCGTTGGATTGTTGCATGTGCCAATTAGAGTGTGTGTGTGTGTGTTTGTGTGTTGAATCAGGGTTTATGATGATGTCAGAGTGAGTGTGTGTGTGTGTGTGTGTGTTGAATCAGGGTTTATGATGATGTCAGAGTGTGTGTGTGTGTGTTGAATCAGGGTTTATGATGATGTCAGAGTGAGAGTGTGTGTGTTGAATCAGGGTTTATGATGATGTCAGAGTGAGAGTGTGTGTGTTGAATCAGGGTTTATGATGATGTCAGAGGTGAGAGTGTGTGTGTTGAATCAGGGTTTATGATGATGTCAGAGTGAGAGTGTGTGTGTTGAATCAGGGTTTATGATGATGTCAGAGTGAGAGTGTGTGTGTTGAATCAGGGTTTATGATGATGTCAGAGTGAGTGTGTGTGTGTTGAATCAGGGTTTATGATGATGTCAGAGTGAGAGTGTGTGTGTTGAATCAGGGTTTATGATGATGTCAGAATGTGTGTGTGTGTTGAATCAGGGTTTATGATGATGTCAGAGTGAGAGTGTGTGTGTGTGTAGGGGGGGTTTATGTATCTGAAAGTCAGCAAATGCTCACACATCTGAACAAAACCTCCTTTTGGTGGTGACCTCATTTGTAAAAAAAATATAAATTAAGTTTTTTATTTAAACATGAAGAAAGTTTTCTGTTAGGGTTAGAGTGTGGGTTAGATGATATTATTTATAACTAGCTGTGTATGAAAAAAATAGAAGTCTATAAAATATCCCCATTTAGATAGATAAGTAAATGTACCAGGTTTTGTCATGATGTCAGAAAGAAAGTGTGTGTGTGTGTGTGTGTTTGTGTGTGTGTTTGTGTGTGTGTGCACGCAACTCAGGTTTACACCTGGGGCCTCTGTTATATTGAACATGGAAAAATATTACATACTTAATTTTTTTGAAGTACTTATTTCTGGTTCAAACCACATATTTGTTCTCAGATTTCCACAGGACCCAGTGTGCTCAGGGCTGTCAGTAGTTGTTTATAGAGACTTTGTCCTGATAGGCCAAGGCCCCTGGAAAACGTCTGGGAGGGGCTCCGCCTCACCCTTTACCGTAAGTTAGACACTCCTCCAAACACCTCGTCACATTCCTCACTGAGGTTATAGTGTGAATATAACATATACACACAAACACACACACACAGAGGAATATATGGATGGTGGGTGGAGGTTTCCAGAATGTCTTTGAGGTATATATACACACATGCTCTGAGGAGCCCAAATATTTGACTTCATGCTTACTTTGGATGTAGAAGAACTGGAAAATAAGCCAGTATGGCCATCATGAGTCTTTCTGGTTAATAAACAGTTCTAAAGACTTTTTAATATGCATTTTATTTTTTTATTTTATCCAAAGCGACTTACCGTGCATTCAAGCCAAACATTTTATCAGTGCTCACTGGGACTTGAACCCACAACCTTTGCGCTGCTAACACAATGCGCTACTAGTTAAGTTACAGGAGCAGTGTGTTCTTAAGTGTTTTCTGCTATCTAATGTGACCTGATTTGTTTCTGCAGAGCTATTCAGTTCCATTCCTAAAGGGCAACATCCTGCTTTTATGAATCTCCCTGTAATATTTAAGTTATCCTGTAGACCTTGTTCAGGTGTGTTCATTATGGCTGGAGCTAAAACATGGAATGAATTTGAATGACCCCGTGTTTTGGTTTGTATGACCTTTGACAGCAAGTGTTTTGTATCTGGATCCAGGTTTATTTTTTACATTCGACCAAAATTGTTCATCATACAAAAATTTCAGTTGTCAAATACATTCTTGCAGTAACGTTAGTAGAATTTTTTTTATGTTACATAAATCACGTATATTATTAATTTGTTAGTGGAGCGTTTTAAAAACGATACAGAATTTAAAAAATGTTTGAATACAAGGTTTAAAAATTGGTTTGAACATTTCTAGAACATTTAAAATAGCGTTTTTACTATTTTTGTTACTTACTTTTGTTACTACCTAAAATTGTTAGCTGCGTGTCTGCTACCCTATCAGAACAGACCTGCAATTTTCTGTCATTTCCTATAAATCCACATTCTCTGTTGTACTTTCCTGTGACTGAGAAAAACTATTAGCATGTACACATAAACACACTCGCACCCGCACTCGTGTGTGCCTGCCCACTGCTTTAAACAGACGTCATGCTGGGAGATGCAATGAAAGCTCTCCTCTGAGACAGTAAACTGATGGCTACTGTTGTGAGTGTTTGTTGGCCTGCAGTCGCTCTCTGGTCACTGTGGTGGGATCTACAGAGCTTGTGCACACAGCTGTACTGTAGAGAGTGTGTATACCACAGCCCACCTCTGGAGGCTTTCCAGGTACTGTGCTGTTTTAGTTCCATCCAGAAGGCCGAGGCAGACCAGACCTGCTTCTGAAGTGCTTACGGACCGGACCGCCTCACTGAAGCCATGCAGGATACTGAAAGACTTCTCATACTGCTCTGCTGCGTGGTTAGTATCTTTTCCTCATATACATAAAATATACAAAAATGTTCTAGGAACATTCCAAATGTCCATTTTTTTAGACATTGTATTAATGTTATTGCTTGGTTACAAGAACATTATTTAAAAATTTTTTAATATGCTGAAATTAATTTAGATTGATTTAGATAGATTTAAAATGTTCCACCAACAACTTAAGAATATTGACATATATACGTATATATATATATATGATATACAGCATTAAAAACATTCTACTAACGTTAACATTTTGGTAACTTTGAGAGAACTTTGAGAGAACTTTTAGAGAACATTAGCTGAGAATGTTTCCTCTTATCTGGTACCAGCTGAGCTACAAAGAACAAAACCCAAATTTGCAATCCATTATTACACTTCTGAATTTGGCAGACAATTTTTATCCAACCTTTTAATCTGACTTCCAGTATATTCAAAGTATATATGTTTTCAGAAATGTAATTTATGCTCTACCACAGTTACAGACACATGAACACTGGAACTATATTGTAACAGGAAAGTCTGTTCTCTATTTCTGGTTTATCCTGAGTTATTATATTAGGATAAATTATTATATATTATATCAGATAATAAAGTGTACTTTTAATTGTTTATTGTCTTAGTAATTTCGGGTGAATGAGGCTCTCTGACTGTGATGTGTGATGTGTGTTGTATGTGTTGGCTGGCCTCAGGCCTGAGGAGAGCGTAACAAGAGCAGAAAGATTCTTTTACAAACCTCATAAACTGAAGAGAATCTGAAGCACTTGAATTTTCCCTTCAGAAAACTTTGCTTTTTATTATGAAAACATTATTCAAGCATTATTCAACAAAAGTTGTTTTTTTTGTTATGCAAATGTATAATTTAAGAATCAGTGTCAGATATAAATCAGTGTCAGATATGATTTAATGTCAGATATGAATGATTTCAGATATGAATCAGTGTCAGATATGAATCAGAGTCACATATGAATCGTTTCAGATATGAATCAGTGTCACATATGAATAATTTCAGATATGAATCATTTCAGATATAATTCATTTCAGATATGAATCAGTGTCACATATGAATTGTTTCAGATATGAATCAGTGTCACATATGAATCAGTGTCACATATTAATTGTTTTAGATATGAATCAGTGTCACATATGAATCAGTGTCACATATGAATCAGTGTTACAAATGAATCGTTTCAGATATGAATCAGTGTCACATATATATCAGTGTCACATCAATAATAATTTTAGATATGAATCAGTGTCACATATGAATCAGTGTCACATATGAATCAGTGTCACATATTAATTGTTTTAGATATGAATCAGTGTCACATATGAATCAGTGTCAGATATGAATCAGTGTTACAAATGAATCGTTTCAGATATGAATCAGTGTCACATATATATCAGTGTCACATGAATAATTTCAGATATGAATCAGTGTCAGATATGAATCAGTGTCACATATGAATTGTTTCAGATATGAATCAGTGTCACATATGAATCAGTGTCACATATTAATTGTTTTAGATATGAATCAGTGTCACATATGAATCAGTGTCACAAATGAATCGTTTCAGATATGAATCATTTCAGATATGAATCAGTGTCAGATATGAATCAGTGTCACATATATATCAGTGTCACATGAATAATTTCAGATATGAATCAGTGTCAGATATGAATCATTTCAGATACGAATCATTTCAGATATAATTCATTTAGATATGAATCAGTGTCAGATATGAATCAGTGTCACATATGAATAGTTTCAGATATGAATCAATGTCAGATATGAACAGTATTTAACCACATAAAGGATTTTTAGTGGTTGTCGGATTGAACCGAAAGTGTATTTGGATTTAACTGGCACAGCTGAGTGAGAAACCTACAGCCCTGGTTTGGGTTTTCAGTTTTGCCCGTCTGGGGTAAAGACAGCGATGCTTTGCTTTCTTGTGTCACTGTTGCCCCTGACAACCACTGTTGACATAATCACGGCCCAAGTTCACTGTCAAGAGCTCTAGCACCAAACAGCTAGTTCTCTTTGCAATGCAAACTAGCCGGCCAGGTTGTAGGCTGAGTGACATGGCAGACACAGAGCAGTTCACAGTTCTCTAGAGCCGCATGAGAAAAACAAACAGAGGCTGTTATGCAGTCATCGGCCAGTCTTTGACTCCAGCTTAACGGTCACTTGAGAGAAACTGTTCGAACACTCGTTTTTTTTTTTTGGGACTTTAAGAGTAATTATAAAGTTGTTACTGATTTGGGTTCATATTTCCCATGCTGCTTGCCAACAATTTTAGGTTGTGTGAACGTTTCCCTAGCGTTTCCATTAAGTAACAAAGCATTACAAATGGACTACAGCAGCTAATCTAAGCAGTAATTTCTTGCTGAAACACAAGAATTCTGTTCTGCCATAATTCATTTGTTAAAATGCAAGATTTTTTCACTGCTAATTACGTGTCATCATGTGACTGAATAATGCAGACGGCCAATCAGAACAGAGGAAAGTGTTTGATGCACACATTATATAGTATGACACAAATAAACTGTACATTTGACTGACAGGGTTAGTAAGAAAGAGAAAACAATACATTATATCTTGACTTTCATGATAAGGCCATGCAACATCGTCATGGCAACGGTGAATGTGCCTCACACACAGTCCATCACTGCTAATGCAACAAATCAAGAAATCAGAAATGAATGACAAATACGATAAACTGCTTTGCTATGTGATCGAATTATCATGATTCATGTTTACTCTTGTGTAATTGGAGTGGTTGTTAAATTAATGCTTGCCATTTGTTTATTTGTAGGTTGTTAAAGTTCCACTAGTAGATTCTCCTAGTTTACACTTATATAATATAATTTATATTGGTTGGCTCTGGTTTTATGCTATGACCAGGTGTTTTGCGATAATCATAAAGTATCATATGTATTTATGGCCGAACATTGCCATTAATATACGTTTTTTTATTTCCAGTTGTATAATTAATTTGGATTTATGCCAGAGAGTTCATAAATCTGCAGTAAATGTAACTGCTTACTGTATATAAAGATTGTTACTGTGCTCATCAAACATGCTGTATTTCTGGTCTGTATTGGTCTGGAGAATATTTCACTAGAGGATGTACAAATTCAGTTTCAGACATGATTGTAGTAGATGTTCACTGGACATCAGGTCGTATGAAGGGCAGGTCACTGAAATTCTGATACATCTGATGGATAGCTTGACTATTGGATTTCTTGTTTATTTCTGATGTCTGTGATCTTTCTTTCATTAGTAAGAAATCATGTGTTGTCTTCTCTCTCTCTTTCATTAGTAAGAAATCATGTGTTGTCTTCTCTCTCTCTTTCATTAGTAAGAAATCATGTGTTGTCTTCTCTCTCTCTTTCATTAGTAAGAAATCATGTGTTGTCTTCTCTCTCTCTTTCATTAGTAAGAAATCATGTGTTGTCTTCTCTCTCTCTTTCATTAGTAAGAAATCATGTGTTGTCTTCTCTCTCTCTTTCATTAGTAAGAAATCATGTGTTGTCGTCTCTCTCTCTTTCATTAGTAAGAAATCATGTGTTGTCTTCTCTCTCTCTTTCATTAGTAAGAAATCATGTGTTGTCTTCTCTCTCTCTTTCATTAGTAAGAAATCATGTGTTGTCTTCTCTCTCTCTTTCATTAGTAAGAAATCATGTGTTGTCTTCTCTCTCTCTTTCATTAGTAAGAAATCATGTGTTGTCGTCTCTCTCTCTCTTTCATTAGTAAGAAATCATGTGTTGTCTTCTCTCTCTCTTTCATTAGTAAGAAATCAGGTGTGGCTCTTCTCTTTCATTAGTAAGAAATCATGTGTTGTCTTCTCTCTCTCTTTCATTAGTAAGAAATCATGTGTTGTCTTCTCTCTCTCTTTCATTAGTAAGAAATCATGTGTTGTCTTCTCTCTCTCTTTCATTAGTAAGAAATCATGTGTTGTCTTCTCTCTCTCTTTCATTAGTAAGAAATCATGTGTTGTCTTCTCTCTCTCTTTCATTAGTAAGAAATCATGTGTTGTCTTCTCTCTCTCTTTCATTAGTAAGAAATCATGTGTTGTCTTCTCTCTCTCTTTCATTAGTAAGAAATCATGTGTTGTCTTCTCTCTCTCTTTCATTAGTAAGAAATCATGTGTTGTCGTCTCTCTCTTTTAAAGTAAGAAATCATGTGTTGTCTTCTCTCTCTCTTTCATTAGTAAGAAATCATGTGTTGTCTTCTCTCTCTCTTTCATTAGTAAGAAATCATGTGTTGTCTTCTCTCTCTCTTTCATTAGTAAGAAATCATGTGTTGTCTTCTCTCTCTCTTTCATTAGTAAGAAATCATGTGTTGTCGTCTCTCTCTCTTTCATTAGTAAGAAATCATGTGTTGTCTTCTCTCTCTCTTTCATTAGTAAGAAATCATGTGTTGTCTTCTCTCTCTCTTTCATTAGTAAGAAATCATGTGTTGTCTTCTCTCTCTCTTTCATTAGTAAGAAATCATGTGTTGTCTTCTCTCTCTCTTTCATTAGTAAGAAATCATGTGTTGTCTTCTCTCTCTCTTTCATTAGTAAGAAATCATGTGTTGTCTTCTCTCTCTCTTTCATTAGTAAGAAATCATGTGTTGTCTTCTCTCTCTTTCCTTTTCATTAGTAAGAAATCATGTGTTGTCTTCTCTCTCTCTTTTCATTAGTAAGAAATCGTGTGTTGTCTTCTCTCTCTCTTTCATTAGTAAGAAATCATGTGTTGTCTTCTCTCTCTCTTTCATTAGTAAGAAATCATGTGTTGTCGTCTCTCTTTCTTTCATTAGTAAGAAATCATGTGTTGTCTTCTCTCTCTCTTTCATTAGTAAGAAATCATGTGTTGTCTTCTCTCTCTCTTTCATTAGTAAGAAATCATGTGTTGTCTTCTCTCTCTCTTTCATTAGTAAGAAATCATGTGTTGTCGTCTCTCTCTCTTTCATTAGTAAGAAATCATGTGTTGTCTTCTCTCTCTCTTTCATTAGTAAGAAATCATGTGTTGTCTTCTCTCTCTCTTTCATTAGTAAGAAATCATGTGTTGTCTTCTCTCTCTCTTTCATTAGTAAGAAATCATGTGTTGTCTTCTCTCTCTCTTTCATTAGTAAGAAATCATGTAGTAAGAAATCATGTGTTGTCTTCTCTCTCTCTTTCATTAGTAAGAAATCATGTGTTGTCTTCTCTCTCTCTTTCATTAGTAAGAAATCATGTGTTGTCTTCTCTCTCTCTTTCATTAGTAAGAAATCATGTGTTGTCTTCTCTCTCTTTCATTAGTAAGAAATCATGTGTTGTCTTCTCTCTCTCTTTCATTAGTAAGAAATCATGTGTTGTCTTCTCTCTCTCTTTCATTAGTAAGAAATCATGTGTTGTCTTCTCTCTCTCTTTCATTAGTAAGAAATCATGTGTTGTCGTCTCTCTCTCTTTCATTAGTAAGAAATCATGTGTTGTCGTCTCTCTCTCTTTCATTAGTAAGAAATCATGTGTTGTCGTCTCTCTCTCTTTCATTAGTAAGAAATCATGTGTTGTCTTCTCTCTCTCTTTCATTAGTAAGAAATCATGTGTTGTCTTCTCTCTCTCTTTCATTAGTAAGAAATCATGTGTTGTCGTCTCTCTCTCTTTCATTAGTAAGAAATCATGTGTTGTCTTCTCTCTCTCTTTCATTAGTAAGAAATCATGTGTTGTCTTCTCTCTCTCTTTCATTAGTAAGAAATCATGTGTTGTCTTCTCTCTCTCTTTCATTAGTAAGAAATCATGTGTTGTCTTCTCTCTCTCTTTCATTAGTAAGAAATCATGTGTTGTCGTTTAAGAAATCAGTGTAAATCTCTCTCTCTTTCATTAGTAAGAAATCATGTGTTGTCTGTCTCTCTCTCTTTCATTAGTAAGAAATCATGTGTTGTCTTCTCTCTCTCTTTCATTAGTAAGAATCATGTGTTGTCTTCTCTCTCTTTCATTAGTAAGAAATCATGTGTTGTCTTCTCTCTCTCTTTCATTAGTAAGAAATCATGTGTTGTCTTCTCTCTCTCTTTCATTAGTAAGAAATCATGTGTTGTCTTCTCTCTTTCATTAGTAAGAAATCATGTGTTGTCTTCTCTCTCTCTTTCATTAGTAAGAAATCATGTGTTGTCTTCTCTCTCTCTTTCATTAGTAAGAAATCATGTGTTGTCTTCTCTCTCTCTTTCATTAGTAAGAAATCATGTGTTGTCGTCTCTCTCTCTTTCATTAGTAAGAAATCATGTGTTGTCTTCTCTCTCTTTCATTAGTAAGAAATCATGTGTTGTCGTCCTCTCTCTTTCATTAGTAAGAAATCATGTGTTGTCGTCTCTCTCTCTTTCATTAGTAAGAAATCATGTGTTGTCTTCTCTCTCTCTTTCATTAGTAAGAAATCATGTGTTGTCTTCTCTCTTTCATTAGTAAGAAATCATGTGTTGTCGTCTCTCTCTCTTTCATTAGTAAGAAATCATGTGTTGTCGTCTCTCTCTCTTTCATTAGTAAGAAATCATGTGTTGTCGTCTCTCTCTCTTTCATTAGTAAGAAATCATGTGTTGTCGTCTCTCTCTCTTTCATTAGTAAGAAATCATGTGTTGTCGTCTCTCTCTCTTTCATTAGTAAGAAATCATGTGTTGTCGTCTCTCTCTCTTTCATTAGTAAGAAATCATGTGTTGTCGTCTCTCTCTCTTTCATTAGTAAGAAATCATGTGTTGTCGTCTCTCTCTCTTTCATTAGTAAGAAATCATGTGTTGTCTTCTCTCTTTCATTAGTAAGAAATCATGTGTTGTCTTCTCTCTCTCTTTCATTAGTAAGAAATCATGTGTTGTCTTCTCTCTCTCTTTCATTAGTAAGAAATCATGTGTTGTCTTCTCTCTCTCTTTCATTAGTAAGAAATCATGTGTTGTCTTCTCTCTCTCTTTCATTAGTAAGAAATCATGTGTTGTCTTCTCTCTCTCTTTCATTAGTAAGAAATCATGTGTTGTCTTTTTTTGTCTCTCTCTCTTTTCATTAGTAAGAAATCATGTGTTGTCTTCTCTCTCTCTTTCATTAGTAAGAAATCATGTGTTGTCTCCTCTTTCATTAGTAAGAAATCATGTGTTGTCGTCTCTCTTTCATTAGTAAGAAATCATGTGTTGTCGTCTCTCTCTCTTTCATTAGTAAGAAATCATGTGTTGTCTTCTCTCTCTCTTTCATTAGTAAGAAATCATGTGTTGTCTTCTCTCTCTCTTTCATTAGTAAGAAATCATATAAGAAATCATGTGTTGTCTTCTCTCTCTCTTTCATTAGTAAGAAATCATGTGTTGTCTTCTCTCTCTCTTTCATTAGTAAGAAATCATGTGTTGTCGTCTCTCTCTCTTTCATTAGTAAGAAATCATGTGTTGTCGTCTCTCTCTCTTTCATTAGTAAGAAATCATGTGTTGTCTTCTCTCTCTCTTTCATTAGTAAGAAATCATGTGTTGTCTTCTCTCTCTCTTTCATTAGTAAGAAATCATGTGTTGTCGTCTCTCTCTCTTTCATTAGTAAGAAATCATGTGTTGTCTTCTCTCTCTCTTTCATTAGTAAGAAATCATGTGTTGTCTTCTCTCTCTCTTTCATTAGTAAGAAATCATGTGTTGTCTTCTCTCTCTCTTTCATTAGTAAGAAATCATGTGTTGTCTTCTCTCTTATAAGAAACTGTGTTCTTTCATTAGTAAGAAATCATGTGTTGTCTTCTCTCTCTCTTTCATTAGTAAGAAATCATGTGTTGTCTTCTCTCTCTCTTTCATTAGTAAGAAATCATGTGTTGTCTTCTCTCTCTCTTTCATTAGTAAGAAATCATGTGTTGTCGTCTCTCTTTCTTTCATTAGTAAGAAATCATGTGTTGTCTTCTCTCTCTCTTTCATTAGTAAGAAATCATGTGTTGTCGTCTCTCTCTCTTTCATTAGTAAGAAATCATGTGTTGTCTTCTCTCTCTCTTTCATTAGTAAGAAATCATGTGTTGTCTTCTCTCTTTCTTTCATTAGTAAGAAATCATGTGTTGTCTTCTCTCTCTCTTTCATTAGTAAGAAATCATGTGTTGTCGTCTCTCTCTCTTTCATTAGTAAGAAATCATGTGTTGTCGTCTCTCTCTCTTTCATTAGTAAGAAATCATGTGTTGTCTTCTCTCTCTCTTTCATTAGTAAGAAATCATGTGTTGTCGTCTCTCTCTCTTTCATTAGTAAGAAATCATGTGTTGTCGTCTCTCTCTCTTTCATTAGTAAGAAATCATGTGTTGTCTTCTCTCTCTCTTTCATTAGTAAGAAATCATGTGTTGTCTTCTCTCTCTCTTTCATTAGTAAGAAATCATGTGTTGTCTTCTCTCTCTCTTTCATTAGTAAGAAATCATGTGTTGTCTTCTCTCTCTCTTTCATTAGTAAGAAATCATGTGTTGTCTTCTCTCTCTCTTTCATTAGTAAGAAATCATGTGTTGTCTTCTCTCTCTCTTTCATTAGTAAGAAATCATGTGTTGTCTTCTCTCTCTCTTTCATTAGTAAGAAATCATGTGTTGTCGTCTCTCTCTCTTTCATTAGTAAGAAATCATGTGTTGTCTTCTCTCTCTCTTTCATTAGTAAGAAATCATGTGTTGTCTTCTCTCTCTCTTTCATTAGTAAGAAATCATGTGTTGTCTTCTCTCTCTCTTTCATTAGTAAGAAATCATGTGTTGTCTTCTCTCTCTCTTTCATTAGTAAGAAATCGTGTGTTGTCTTCTCTCTCTTTTTCATTAGTAAGAAATCATGTGTTGTCTTCTCTCTCTCTTTCATTAGTAAGAAATCGTGTGTTGTCGTCTCTCTCTCTTTCATTAGTAAGAAATCATGTGTTGTCTTCTCTCTCTCTTTCATTAGTAAGAAATCATGTGTTGTCTTCTCTCTCTCTTTCATTAGTAAGAAATCATGTGTTGTCTTCTCTCTCTCTTTCATTAGTAAGAAATCATGTGTTGTCTTCTCTCTCTCTTTCATTAGTAAGAAATCATGTGTTGTCTTCTCTCTCTCTTTCATTAGTAAGAAATCATGTGTTGTCTTCTCTCTCTCTTTCATTAGTAAGAAATCATGTGTTGTCTTCTCTCTCTCTTTCATTAGTAAGAAATCATGTGTTGTCTTCTCTCTCTCTTTCATTAGTAAGAAATCATGTGTTGTCTTCTCTCTCTCTTTCATTAGTAAGAAATCATGTGTTGTCTTCTCTCTCTCTTTCATTAGTAAGAAATCATGTGTTGTCTTCTCTCTCTTTTTCATTAGTAAGAAATCATGTGTTGTCGTCTCTCTCTCTTTCATTAGTAAGAAATCATGTGTTGTCTTCTCTCTTTCTTTCATTAGTAAGAAATCATGTGTTGTCGTCTCTCTTTACAGGCTATCATGCATCAAATTCCCACAGTAATGGGTGACTCCAAAACAGCTGGTCACAACTGTCAAGAGCACCAATCACACTGTGTCCAAGAGTCAATGAAACAGGTAAAGATTAATCTTTATCGTCTCTATTTTCAGTATAACCCACATTCCCTTTAAAAAGGGATAACAGCCAACTTTTTGTAAAACCACCAAATAATTTTAAGCACATTTGATGGGAAATATATGGCTTATAAAGTAGGCCAGCAGGTACAGATCCTGTTCTAGGAATTATAAACCATAAACAATAGTTAAGCCATAACCAAATGTTTCTTTGAAACCTTATTTTAAGGAAGAAGATGTGGGAAAGGCAGCGGTTGTTACCCAATCCCATTCCACCTCAGTTGCCATGACGCAGAAGAAGGATAAAGATAGAACTGTGAAGACTGACACAGGAAATGACTATCAGTGTCTACATATGATGTCACTTCCTTTATCACCTGGTGATTTAGGTGTGCCAGACACACAGTCACGGAAAGGCTCCACAGAGATCGCTGTGTTATCAGACCCTGATGAGGAAAATGAACAAACTCTGATAAACCCACCTGAATCACAACTGAGGTGTTTTGCTGATGCCACACATGAAACAACATCTGCATGGACCGAATCTTCTGGGTCAGTCCAGCCCACCAAAACAACACGGTCGTTTGTCTTTCCAGAGACTAGAGACATGCTGGACCCTGAACCTGTCACAAGAGTGAAACATATCGACTCAACACCAGGTACCTTTAATGCTTTACAAGCTAAAGTCGAGTCTTTGAAGGTGAGCACAGAGGTCAAAGTTCAACCCGAGGAGGAGCCATTGCCGACGCTCTCTGTCTCAGATGTAAAGAACAGCACAGAGTTTAGCGTTGCACATTCCGTCCCAAAAGTCCATCCGACTAATGTTTCATATACAACCGATGACGTGTCAGGAAAAAAATCCATGAAGGCTTCATTAACAACAGCAGAAGTTTCATCTCAGAACTGGACATCGGTAACCATGGAAACCAGCACCGGCGGCACCTTGGTCCATAAAGTAACATCGCAGGAAAAAAATACAGAAATCAGAGCGACTCGCAGACCCACAACATTGAGGCAAACACAACCTGCAGAACTTCCTCAGCAAACACTCGTCCATCAACCTGAGAGTCCCAGAGCTGACAGAGAGGGAGTTAGTTCTGCAGAGAGAGAGAGAGAGAAGGAAAAGATGAATACAGACGATGCTCCACAGGTTAGACGAGAGGATCCTGAAAACAAAAGTATTCCTGAAGCAAAAACAGACGGAAGCGAGCAATCAGAGGCTGACTGTTATTCAGGTGGTGCTGCTTCCTGTCCAGAAAGTTCCACCACTGCACCAGGTACAATAATTGAGACCCACTGTAGTGGTGCTGTAATCTTACTGCATTTAAAGACGATGACATGTTTTAAATGTGTAACCAGTGGCTGAAAATCTTTCTGTTCCATGTGGTACCACTAGGGGTGCAAAAATACATGATGTTCAGCAAAACACTAGCATCAGTTTCATTAACTTTAATTCTTGCCTGTTTAACAAAGTGGAAAACAAACTCATTATGTAATTCCCAAGTAGGTGATGGGACTCCTACAATAAAGTTTTGGCCACATTAAGTTTTAAGCAGTAATTATTTCCTGTTTATTTTTAATTTTTTGTCTTTTCTTATTGGGAGATAATTTCCCTTAGGAGGTTAAACATCTCACATAAACACAGTCACACAGCTCTAATGAATTGTCTATTTCTGTCTTCTCAGCCAGAGAAGACCAGACGCACCGGAGCACAGACAGAGACGGCAGTCCTACACGCAGACCAGGTTTCAGGGGGCCAAGGGTGAGAAAAACACTTACAGTATCTCTCAAGATGTTTGATCATCAATTCACAATCTTTGCATGAATACTTGCCACTAATTAGTCTTTACCAAGTTACTTGTAAATGTTTTACAAGAGTATAACAAAATGTATCATAATGTTCACATGATGTTATTCAAAGTATATTAAAAAAATCAGTCTTACAAACAAACAAGCAAACAAAAACTATATCATAGTGTTCCCTTGAATACAATACACAATATATAGAAAGATTGTTGCTTTGAAGAAAAACCTTTAGCTCTGTCTAATGCTGCGATTCTCACCCGCATGGTCATCTCGGACCCCATTGCCAGTCTGAGCCCTTTATAGAAAATTGGGTTTGCTGATGGATTATTCAATTAAGCACAGAGTAAAAGAGAGAGAGGGTCATTTAGCTCCAGTGAACAGAGCTTATGAACTGACTTATTGTATGACACTAAGGGAGAAATATTACCCTGAAAAGAGGAAAATGGTTTCAGAAATTATTTAATAAAACCGGCACTTTTCTATGAGATGGAGAAAGAGAATAGTGTTGAGACGACGCACTGTTATTGTGCTGTTTCAGGGTGTCTCGTACATAAACCTGTTTATTTCATACAAATGTTTTATATAAAATCAGTAATGATTTGACAATATGTTTATCCTTTGCATTCGTGACAGTAAAGCTTTATTGACTAACAAACACACACACAGAGAGAGAGAGAGAGAGAGAGGGAGAGAATCAGGAAGAGAGGGAGAGAGTCAGAGGGAGAAACAGGGAGAGAGAGAGGGAGAATAAGAGAGGTTGGAAAGCTGTAGAGATTTGCTGAGCACTTGCGCCCTCCTGTGGTAGACTGTAAAGTATACATTGAACTTTCTGCATTATTGTAGTAAACATACACTAACTTCAAAAAGAAAAGTTTGTCAAGACAGACTTGTGTTGCCATCAGACAGACAGCTTCTATTGTCTTGCTATAGTAACACATCATCTTATTTTAGGGGTATCCAGGCCCACCTGGGTTGCAAGGTCCTCCAGGTGAAAAAGGAAACAAAGTATGCATTAACAATAAATTATCTTGTAAACGTAATATTGCGTTATGTATAATCTCATTTCTTATTTTACAATAACATGCCACATTCATTATTTCAGTTACAGCAGGTGATTAAAGTTGTTTGGGTGTCACGCAGGGTTATCCAGGAGTCATGGGCCGTACGGGTCACACCGGGTACAGAGGACCGATTGGACCACCTGGCATGCCTGCTGTTGTAGTGTGGCAAACATCACAGGAAGAATGGCAAGCGTTTAAGGTGCATCATTTTCCTCAGACATTTTTGACCATCACCCTTTTTGCAGTCACCCAAAGTCCCTTTAAGGAAGTCTCCGCACTCAGCGGCCATCTTTTAGTTACAGAACTGCGACATATTGGTAATTCAATTATCTTTGAACCTTAAACTGACGCTGAGTGAAAGTGTTACCAGTTACCAAGAAAGTGAGGCGAGAGTCATGTGATCTCAACATGACCTGCTCCATGTCAAATAAAACAGCTTTTATTGGGCTGCTGATACGACCGGAGTCTTCATCTCACGTGAGCGTACATGATTATTAAAACTCTTCATTTCTCATGAGTTTTTATCTTACTTGCAGAAAAAGAAATTCTACAAAAAACTTGTGTCATTGTGGCCGGTGAGTTAGTCTGGGTATGCCTTGAAACATAAAACTATACTTGTGTCACATGAGATCTGCAGACTGAAATATTACTTCCCTTTATCTAGAGAGTAAAGGGAATTCAGGGGCCTTTGGGATTCTCTGGAGATCCTGGACCACCTGTAAGTAATAATATGAAGTATTTAATTTAACTCCATATCACTTCAAATCACACAATGCTGTGACTGACCAATCAGATGTGAGTACTCCAGAGAATGTTTCTGTAGCTCAACTCAAGGTAGAATTACACAATTGCTTTTGACATATGATATGTAATTACTGCAAGAACCATTTGATAACGTTACGAGAACTTTGAGAGAATGTTAGCCAACATTCTGAGATTGTTCCCTGTTAGCTGGGGAGTCACTTAGGATAAAAGCATCAACGAAATGCATAAATGTAAATATATTAGGTATGTGCTGTAAGTTTTTGATTGTTTCTACATTTTTTATTCCATTTATTAGGGACCACCGGGAGTTCCGGGAAAACAGGGAATGAAGGGGGAACAAGGGAAAAAGGTATTCCCATCTGCTCATCTCGGCACTAAATGTCCCAGTTATGTAGAGAAGCATGGTGTGCAGTTTTATACTGAGTGTGAGTAAATCATGAGGTTGTCTATAGAGAATCTGACAGCCTCAACAAGACTGAAGTCAACAAGGCACACTTCACACTTCAAAAGCCAAACTGTGTCCTGTATGCCGATGTCAGCTTAAGCAGATCTGTTGCCATTCACATCATAAGAGCAGTTTGATCTTCAGTGTCAAGTGTGTCGAGAGAAAACGTGATCAAGATGTTCACAGAGATATATATGAGTAAAAGGATTTTTTTTTAATTACAGTAAGGGATTTCTAGGAAATACTGTTGAAAATTAACATTAACATCCAAACAACCAATATTTGCTACATGTCTATTCTGTGTGCGACAAATGTTTTGTTTGCACATAGTCCTGGCTGTGTAAATAGGAAAATAAACAAAGTGGTATGGACTGATCACCACAACACATCAGCAATCATTGTCTGTGTTGAGTAGCATGTGTGTTATTTTAATATCAACAGCATTCCTCAGAAATCGCTTACTGCACCTTTAGCAGGTTTTATAAAGAACATCTCATATCAGCAGCAGAAGAAGTGCACCTTTAATTGTTTCTGTTTTCCTAAACACCTCATGAAATCAGAACTAATGACCCTAAAAATGGAAAGAAACATTCAATATTCTGGCTTCTATACTCTCTACATTCTGCTCATGTCTTGTACTAGGGGAAAACTGGACCTGTTGGGCTGCCAGGCCCACCTGGAAGACCCGGACAGGAGGGCACACCTGGTAAGGATGGAGATATGGGCCCACCAGGACCACCTGGGGAAGATGTAAGACTTACAGGAATCTAAACCCAGCTAATAGTTTTAGGTTATAAGAATGTTTCCCTAATATTTCCATTCAGTAACACAAACATTAAAAATGTTATTTTAAAAGGAATGTTCATAAGAATGTCTAGTTTGATGTTGTATTAATGTTATTGCTTATATGAGCGTTATTCAAACTCTTTAAGTTTGCAAAGTTTTTAAAACGTTCCACTAACTTCTTAAGAGTAACATTTTGATAAGATAAATGAGGTTAAAAAGTTCTATTAATGTTACAGCAAGAACGTTTTGGATAACTTTGAGAGAACGCTAGCCAACATTCGAGAGAATGTTCCCTGTTAGCTGGGAATACTTCTGAGTTGTTTCACAAGCTGTTTTATATGCTGTTTTATATTGTACAGTCTATAACTGCAGGTGTGTTGGTGTATGTTCTCTTGTAGGGTCTAGAAGGTTTCAAGGGAGAGAAGGGCGTTAAGGGGGAGCAGGGTGAGTGGGTAAGAATATCCAGAGTTACTCACACGAAATTCACACCCACAAAACTCCACAGAAATGTTCCAGTTTTCCACAGAATGTGTAGTCCTGTCATCCATACAATTCTCTGATCCCCATGGGTTTACTAAACCCCTGTTTTGTCTTATGTGGCAATGTACTTAGGATAAAATAATACAGATAAATAAACAGATAAAATAATAGTACCACACAATACATTTTAATCCATTTTGCAGATTTTTCTCTCAAAGTCATCACAGAAAATGTTAAATATCTCTTCAGATTCTGTTTGGGCCTACAGCAAAACTATACCCAGAACCAAAACAATAATTCACCCCTCACTGTCAAACAATAACGGTAGGGTAGGCAATTTCGGAGAGGCAAGCGATAGCAAGCAAGCTTTAAAAGCATAAGATCCCACCCTCCCTTCAGAGTGATCTCCAAAGCCACACCTCCTCCAGCATGAACGCATGCATATTTTGACAGGCAAGTACAGACCGAATGCAATGATTGGCCAAACATTTTACAGTCCTGCGCCTTCCACAGAAGATATATTAATATATTTAAACCACTCAGTGATTGTGGAAAGATTGTCTACTTAACATGTGGTTGATCCCATCACACCTTAAATTCCATCGTTCACATTTAAAGAAACTGTAAGTGATGTGTTCATCTCAGGGGGAACTTGGAGAACATGGACCACAAGGTACCAAAGGAAGGAAAGGACAGAAGGTATGATAGTTCTCCTGTTATCCAAACGTCCACTAGATACATCTGATGATATCACTGACCAACCACTGTTTTTAAATCTGTTTATTAAGGGAAACAAGGGAGAGAAGGGCCAAGCCGGAATAACAGGGTATATTGTAAGTAACACTGTACAGAACTGTATTCTGTTGGTATTGATTTTGTGAAGTTCATCAGGTAACTTTTTTATTTTTTGTTTTCAGAGACCAGAATTGTATTTATTTATTTATTGTTGCACAATTATCATATTAAATGTTTCTTTTGGTTTCATTGAGAATTAATAAGTTGTAAACTACAATAAGTCCATAAATCATTAAAACAGTGTTCAAAATATCACAGAAACCAAATTATGTTTGCAACAATGCGCTAGATTTATCAACTGGCCCAAAAGTCCATCATACTGGCTTCCCAGATAACAGGGAACGTTCTCAGAATGCTGGCTAACATTTTTAAATTGTTTTCTTTCAAAATTATTATTAAACGTTGTTGCAGTAACTTTATTACAATGTTTTTTCATCTTTTATGTCATATAGAGGAAAAACATTATTGTTAAGGTGTTAGTGGAATGCTTTAAAAACAAAAATGATATCTTTTCATATACAGGGTCTGCCTGGAGCCCGAGGAGCACGAGGTTTCACAGGAGCGATTGGTCCACCTGTATGTTCTAAACCATCGTTTTATTATCTTTAACATCAACAAATGATAAACAAACCGGTTGGTTATTTTTGGTGATGAAAATTGTTTTGTGTCTCAGGGAGAGCCGGGTGGTCTTGGGTTCACTGGATCACCAGGACCACCAGTGGGTTGCAAAGGTTTTTTATTCCATATTGTCTCTCTGTTCTACCACGTTGTTCAGTAAATTGACCTTTGACCTCTCTGTGCAGGGACGTATGGGGCCGAGAGGGTTAAAGGGAGTTCCAGGTGTCAACGGACCTCCTGTAAGAAACATTATGAAGAATATTTTGGGCTTTGACAAGCTCCAGTGGAGAGGTCATTCAAGACCTTGAAATATCAGTGAATATTAAATGGCCTGGATAAGTCATGGGAGTGTTTATAGTGAATATGATTTCTGTTATTCATCTACATGCAAATCACAGCACAGCTTTGTTTTATTGGAGACATTTCAAGACATTATTTTATATGAGGCGTTTGTACACTCATTGCATAATCATTTAAATGTTTTGGATTCATATAAATGTTGTTTGGACTGTTTCTCATTGTGTTAAAAAAATGGTGTTCCAGTTAACCAGAAACATCAAGAAAGTTATAAAAATTCATAATTTACAAGCTCTGGGAACTCTGAATGCTACATATGCTTACTGTTTGTTTGTTATATGTAGGGACAACTTGGTGAGATAGGACCAAGAGGAGCACGGGGTAAACCAGTAAGTTATTTTGTTAAGTCTGTATTTAACTTTTCTTTGAATTATAAAATGAATCACAAAAGCACAAGCAGAGAGTTGAAGAACTCTGGAGAAATGGGTCATATCTGCATCCCATTATATATTACAGGGAGAAGAAGGTCCAGGTGGTTTTGTTGGTGCTCAGGGAGTTCCTGGAGAACATGTATGATATGTCCCATAATGCATTTGCATTTACTGACATCAGCAGCCTCATTTTGGATGTGGTTTTCAACTGGTCATATTTCCCACCTGCTTGGATTTTAATCCCTTCAGTTCTTACTGATACTCAAACAATAATAAAATAAGATTCAACAGTACTTTCATCTAACAAAGTCCGATGACGTTTAAAGCTGCAATCCATGACTTTTGCCTCTCTGTTGCCAACTCTGTTTGAAACATAAAATTTCAAGTTACTTTATATACTTTCCTTAACATATGTTGAGGTCAAAAAAGCCAAACTGACATTCCCCGGAAAATCAGACCCGACAGCTCAAATTATAAATAATTATTATAAACTTACTGCTGTGAATTGGGGTTAGATAAAAAGATCATTCTTGCTGATTTTTGTTCATTGTTTTAAAAAAAGTTATGGATTGCAGCTTAAATATATCTTTTCAGGGCAAACCTGGGGCAGAGGGACCACCGGGTCCCAAAGGAGACCCTGTACGTACATTTTATGTTATTTCATAAAAGTATATAAACTACAATCATATTTTGCAGACAATACATGCATAAGTCATTTATACGTCTCAATTCAAACAGGGAGATATGGGAATTGAAGGAGCTATTGGAGATCCAGGACCACCAGGCCTTAAAGTATGTTTGAAGCTCATTTTTATTAAAAGTAATAAATGATACATGTTTTCAGATATCATTTATGTGCACATGGTACTGTAAATGTGATAATGTAGCTATGTATTTTGTTTAAGGGTTCTGTTGGACAAGCAGGAAAACAGGGACCCTCAGGTGATCCAGTAAGATTTCTTAAACCCGCTCTTTTAAATAATGACTTGTGGGGTTGTCACTGACTTTTTTCACTGATTTTTGTCAAAGTGTAGCTGGAGACAGATTTAGGATGTTTTTGTTTGCTTAAAATTGTTCTGTCTATAATCTTCAGGGTTTAAAAGCAAAGAGTGGAACGAAAGGAGATTTTGGCCAAAAAGGCGATCGAGTGAGTTATTGAGGTCCAGATGTAAAGCTGTAGAACAGAAAATTGAAAGTATTAAAAGAACTAATCTGTGTTTTTTGTATCTGTGGTTCTACGTTGTCAGGGTCCTCCAGGGTTGCTGGGTAAACAAGGTTTCCGGGGACGAGGTGGACAGTCCGGCATGCAGGGAGAGATGGGCCCCATCGGTCTCGCTGGTTTACCAGGTCCCACAGTAAGTGGTTACTGCTTTAATCTGGTTTAAAAAGGTCTTATTGAAAACCAGCTGCTTTGTAACTATATTGCTTTATGTTCAGGGGTACGATGGACCTATTGGAGATCCTGGGAGACAGGGACCAGATGGACTTAAGGTATGAGAGAACAGAATTTAGTTATTCTACAGTAAGTTCTACAATTAAAACAGTCAAATGAATCTAAACAAACATGGGATACAGAACTACACTGTTGACTTTTATGAATGGTATCTTCAGGGACAGAGAGGTCCCCCTGGTGTCCACGGTGTGCCTGGACCACGTGGTGATAAGGTGCTTGGTTGATGCTCAGCACTCAGCATGTGTTATATATAAATATAGTATAAATATGGTACATTAGATACCACACTGTACAAAAACTATTGAAATAAGAGTGTGTTATTTTACTTCAAAAAGGGTCGGATGGGCCAAGTTGGGTTTCCTGGTTTTCCAGGACCTTTGGTAAGTGTAATGGTGATTTGGGAAGAGTTGTTTAAAGTTTAAGAGCAGAGTTACTGTTACCTACAACTTTATAACATTTGACCATGAGGTGGCGCTGCAGATGTATGTGATATGTGATTTTGTTTTATAGGGGGAGATGGGAAAATCAGGAGAACCAGGACCTGAAGGAGAGCCGGGTATTAAGGTTCCCTTGTACATCAGATTATTACTTTTAAAAAGCCAATTTATAATTAGTCTCTTAATAACTCCAAGAAAGTCATGCAATTACCAATAAGGTTAATTGTTTAATCTTACTGGGTTAAATAATGAACCCATTATGGGATTAATTATTATAGTTAGAAAATCTTCAGAGAATAATTGAATTGATGAACTCACCATAGCAACCTGTTGACATGATTTCATTTTATTCTGAGACAGGGTAGACCAGGAGTTCCAGGAGGAACTGGATTGAAAGGGCGAAAGGTATTTAACATTTCTCGAACATTTCTGTAAAGCTGCTTTGTAACGCATGCACATTGTGAAAAGATGTCATACTGCAGTGCAGTTACACTGTTTAGCAAAGCGCAGCCTGGTATTAAATGCCACAACAAACTTATCATGCCAGTAATTAGCTGCATCATAATATGAACTAACATTTTAACTTAGTAATTATATGTATGTGTGTAACATGTGTGTAAGATGTTACTCGAGTGGTATTGTGTTTGTTCATCATGTAATTATACACACCAATTAAAAAGGACAATTAAATCCTGACAGACAGTAATCATCATGCATTACTGTAAGCAAAAGACATTTAACATATTAATAACTGCTGTTGTGTTATGTGTAGTGTGTTATTTCTGACACATCATTTTAGGTAAACCCATTTCTTATAATAATCATGCGACATAATTATCAAAATACAAATGTTATTGTTTATTGAACGTGGTGTTCAAAATCCACTTGCCTCAAAAGTTCCATACCCTTAAAGTTCTCTCAGTTATCAAAAGTTCTTGTAGTAATGTTAGTAGAACGTTTTTGACATTAACATTTAGGAAACATTGTTACTATCTAAACTTGCTAGCTGGGTCCTCATGACACTTCTGAGCTAAATCATTATGGTTTGCTTTTATGTTTGTCATCATTTTAGGGTGTGGAGGGTGTTTTAGGGACTCGAGGGCAGGATGGGGTTTATGGTGCACGTGTAAGAGTCACACACACACACACGTTTTTATTTTGTAGAATGTTGATTTGTCTCCTTCATTAATATGTAAGAGTTATTTGTGTTTCAGGGATCTATTGGACCACCAGGGTCAGATGGAGACAGAGGAGCACAAGGGCCCAGGGTAAGACCTCTTCCTTGGGCTGTAAAGTTGTAGTTTGTATAGTACCTCCATGAATCATGCCTGAGTCTCTGTTCCTGTGTTAATGTCTGTTCAGGGTTTACAGGGAAAACCAGGAACACCAGGAATCCAAGGTCTTGTTGGAAAAAGTGTGAGTTCTGTTTTCCTTGCATGACTGACCGGGTTTCCGAACTCCTCTGTCTCCTGGTTATGTAATTCAACATCTTGTGGTATATAAGCTGTGAATTTCATGGTTTGCCAGCTGTGAAACATTCGTCTAATGTTTTGACCCTGGAACACAAAATGCTATAAAATGACTTTTTACAGGGGGAAACAGGGAGCCGAGGTCTGGCTGGCAAACCTGGAAACCCTGGGAACAGGGTAAGAAATGACATCATCAAATTCCAACCAAATGTTTTATTAGAAGTTAAAAATGACCGACAGATCATACAGAGCAAGCAGAGACTCATTGAGATTTGATGTTTTAGTGCTCTTTAATGGCAACTGCCAATGAATTGCAGACAATTAGTTGAGCTTTGAAAGATGTTTTCAAATAACACATTGTGTCTCAGGGAGTTAAAGGCAAAGAGGGCTCGAAAGGGTTTCCTGGACGTCCTGGAGACAAGGTGAGTGGTTTTATTAAACTTTGCAGTGACGTCATGTGACACATCACTGCATATGACGGAACATAACGCAGCAAAAACATTATGAAAACATTAGTAGCCACATTTAACAGTAATCAGATCAAACACAGAAGAAACAGAATGTCATGTGTTCATCAGTCTATTTACCTGTTCTTAGAATTCACATCCAAATACATTTTACAGTTTTGTGTATTTTACAGTTTTGTTCATTTTGTGTTTAGGGAAGAAAAGGCCCAGAAGGTCTAAAAGGAGAGCCTGGTCCAAAAGTAGCTGCTTTATATATTCTGTCTTATCTTGTATTTTAATTAATCTTTAGGTTTGGATTTGTTGTTGAATTGTGTTCATTTACCATCTAAACTGTTCTGTTGTCTAGGGTCTTCGAGGAGTACCGGGTCTGAAGGGTTACATCGGACCCCCTGTAAGAGTTTCACACATGCACTTATTTTGTTTTATCATCATCTTTCTTTCAGTAATGCAATAGCAATAATTTTACAGGGTACTTATGCATTGAGTAATGATGATAATAACATTTTAAATGTCTTTTCTAAAGGGCCTGCAGGGAAACATAGGTCTATGGGGTGAGATGGGTCGGGGGGCCAGTAGGAGCCCAGGGACCCCGAGGGCCCCCGGGGCCACATGGAGTGGCAGGTTATCCAGTAGGTTCTCTTTAGTCTTTTGATTTATTGGAGATGGGGGAAGATTCAGCATTAAAGCTGCAAAACTTGTTGGGGTTAAAAATAAACAAAAATCACTTGAGCAAGTACCTGACAGATCAGTAACAGATCAACACAATTTCCTTACCTTACCCTGATTCACAAATGTACGTTTATAATAATGATTTATAATTTGAGCAGTCAGGTCCGATTTCCCTTCAATTTGCCTTCAGTTTGCCTTCATTTGGCTTCATCTGTCTTGCGTAAAAAAATACAAAAAGCAACCTGCAGTTTATTGAGATGGCGATAGAGAGGCAAAAGTTGCGGCTTTGATCTCATCGTGTTTTCTCTCTTGCAGGGTATAGATGGACCATCTGGATTTTCTGGACCTCCAGGAGACAAAGGAAACAAAGTGAGACCATTCCTAGTACATTGTTCACTGGCTGTGTGAAGCCTTTAAATTTTTTCTTCTGAATGAGAATGAATTTCTTTGTTGCTGATTGGCTGAAGGGATTGAAAGGAGCTACTGGACCTCAGGGAGCTGCTGGTGTCGATGGTGAGGAGGTAGATTGCTTATATATTTTGATTATACAAGTTGTTTTTGATTATATAAATGTAAATTCAATATTTACTTCCATGTTTTTTGTGACTTTTGTGTGACTCCTCTTTTTTAAGGAATACATTAGTCAATCTTTGCTGTAATGGAGATCCATATGAGATTCCATTTTGTGTTGAAAAAGTTAGGAAACTGAAACGTTCTCTGAATATTGTTCTCTAAAATTCTGTTTAAAAAAGTTATAAAAATGTTTTTGCAATAACATTAATAGAACATTTTTTAACATTGTATATCATATATATGTCAAAAACATTATTCTTACGTTGTTAGTTGAATGTTTTAAAAATGTAAACATAATAACATTTCAATAACCAATCAATGTTAATGCAATGTCTAAGAAACTGGACATTTTCAACGTTCTTAGAACTTCCAAAATAACACTTTTACTGTTTTTGTTACTTAATTGAAATTATTAGCTGAGTTATACAAGGCATGAGGACAAATAAATAGTGACAGAAACCTTTCCTGTCTATAAATGACAAAATCTGCTTTAGTGTTCTTGCGTTTAATGGAAAGAAATTTGTTGTAACTTCTTCCAAATATTTGGTTTGAGGATTTCCATCATTAGGTTAAATAGTTCTCCCAAAGTGAAAATCCTTCCATCATTTACTCACCCTCATGTCATTCCAAACCTGTGTGACTTTTCTGCTTCTGAGGAACACAAAAGAAAAAATCTGAAGTACGCTGGTAACATCTTCTTTTGTGTTCCACAGAAGATAAAAGTCATACAGGTTTATAATGACATGAGGATAAGTGAATGATGGAAAAAGTAATCTTTTTGGGGTGCACTACACCTTTAAGATGAGTAATGCTTTTCTTTAGGGTCCAATGGGGATAACTGGACCAGTTGGACCCGCAGCAATCAAAGGACGTCCTGTAAGTAATAATGCTCTGATGCTGTATGTTGTGATCTTCATTGCAACCAGTATGTAGAAGAGTGTTATGGTGTTCTATGTAAATGATACACAGGACAGAACTGTCGGTTGTAGGGTGAGAGGGGTAAAGCTGGGTCTCTTGGTGATCGTGGCCCAAAGGGCTTCCAAGGAGAAACAGGAAGTCAAGGAGCACCAGGAGCGAAGGGACCAACAGGACGAGATGTGAGATGATCTCACAAATAACTTTTGTTTTCTGTCTCTTTATTATTTGTCTGATGGTTCGTCTGATTGTTGGTTAGGAGTGTAATACAATATGTGTGTGTAATGAGATGTTTTGTTTGATTGCTTTGTCAGGGTATAAGAGGTTCTGCAGGCCAGAAGGGCGACCCTGGATCCCCGGGTGAAAAAGTGAGTTTGTACTCAGCTCACAATTTTAGGTTGTAAGAACGTTTCCCTAACATTTCCATTAGGTAACAATAACATTAAAATGTTTTTGATAACTTTGACAGAACTTTGAGAGAATGTTAGCCTTTATTCGCTGTCTAGATGGAGTTTGTGCAGGTGTATGAGAGCGGTCAAACACTCGGATATGTTTGATTGTTAATCTAATTGTTTTCTGTGTTTTGGTGACTGCTCAGGGTCAGTCAGGTGCGAGGGGCCGCTCTGGTTTGGCAGGACGGTACGGGCCAGGGGGGAACATGGGAAAACCAGGAGAAAAAGGAGACAAAGGTCTACATGGACTTCCTGTGGGTGCCACTGTATATTTTCACAGACAGTACAGTATAACCCATTGGGCAAGAGTAATGCCCAGTGCCAAGAGTAATTTATATTTTGTTTATTAAATTCTGCTTATTTTTCTGATTTTTAATTCATTATAGGGGGAAGCAGGAACCAATGGGCCTGAAGGTCCAGAAGCTGCTGGTGGATTACCGGTAAGACTTTACATCACTTTACCATGTTTTCACATATTTGATGAGAATCCAATGTGTATTTTTTGTTACATGACTGACATACATTGATTTTTATGTAAATTTAGGGTTTGCCAGGAAATAAAGGGAATGTTGGACAAAGTGGACGACGTGGGCCAAAAGTATGTTTCTTTTGAAAACTTGATCTAACTCATCCGGCAAATCCAGCAAAATCACCCAGCCTGGCAGTATAGGTTAACCCTTCTTGTTATGATGGGTTAAAAACACTCACAGGTACTTCTTTATGAGAGTTAGAGCAGGTGCTGTTGTTTCTGTCCCCTGTAGGGAGAGCCTGGAGATCAAGGGAACTCAGGGGCCCCTGGGAAAAGAGGACCAATTGTAGGCTTTTACCTAATTCAGACCTAAAATTCATGCATTGAATATAAGCTGTCCGGCCCTGAACTTCTGTTGTTTACAGGGCTCTGCAGGTCTCAGTGGGAAGAAAGGAGAATCTGGAGTACAGGGCAAACTGGTGAGATCATGGCTCACACCCAGACTAGTTTCCACACCCAAAACCAGAAAACAATTACCTTCTTAATCCAAGGTTTGGCATTCTTAACGGGTATAAAGTATGTTAAAACGACACACACACAGTTAATTATATATCAGAGATGAGAATCTGCGGCAGTCACAATACAATGATACTGAATATATGTAATATCATATTGAATATTAATATAGAATATGTTTAGTATAAAGTTACTTAAAAGTGTATCATCATGCATCTTTTACTCACTTGTTTTTTCTTTCATATGCGTTAGATTTTGTGCTATACCGAATTGTTCTTTTACAAATTCAATAAATAAAAAAAAAATTCTGAAAGATGTTGACACTTAGCATGAAAATGTAAATACAGTATTGTGAGAGAAGAGTATTTACTTAGATATAAGTGATATTTGTATCACTTATATGTATAAATAAGTATATGTATATACATATATATACAAGTATACATACACATATTTGTGTGTTATATATATATATATATATATATATATATATATATATATATGATTGATATGTCTATGCATCTGTTTAGGGGTCATCGGGTCAGCCAGGATCTGTGGGTCCTCGTGGAGTGAAGGGAAGATCTGGAGCTTCTGGACCTCCGGGGGGAAAAGGACTCAAAGGTCAAGCAGGGCCAAAGGTCAGTGGGTCAATATTATACAAAACAACAAATTATTTTGACATAAATTATAACATATTTAATACTATAACATGTTACAATTATACGCTGAGATCTGCCTTAAAAAATAAACAATCAGTTGCTTTAAACTCTTTAAAACATAAAAACAATTCACCCAGAAGATTTAATCTTTTTTCCCACACAGGGAATGGATGGTTTTCCTGGAAGAAGAGGAACTAAAGGTGTTGCAGGGAAACCAGTACGTTAAGCTTTCTGCAAATATTATTTCATATTTTGTCAACACAACACAAATAAAGAAGATCATGTAATTAAAATAAATTGAATGCTTATGGTTTATTTTTCCCAAGGGACCTCAAGGATCGAAAGGAAAGCTTGGCAAAGCTGGTCTTCCTGGAAAGCCAGCAAGTATCTCTATAACAAATCCACCTCTAGATATTTCAGAGTGTTTCAGGAATATCCCAGACGTGACTGTTCTTCTCTTTCACACTGTCATTTAAGGGACGCAGTGGAACAGATGGCCTGCTGGGAGTGATCGGTACTGAGGGAGACCCAGTGAGTATCTGTCTATTTACTGAGTCATTTAGCTTTTATTATGTCATTTATTTAGTCCTTCAGAATTGAGTTGTCCTGAATGCATTTTAGGATCTAGTATTTAATATGTTATTATTATATATATATATATTGTTGCAATGCACAAAGAATGATATCAATTGACTAGCCCTGGCTACTAGATTTTTACATTTCAAGTGTGAGCAGTGCTTCCCTGCGCAAACCTCGCTGCCACAATGCTAGAGGGTTGCTATGGGGTTGCTAAGGTCATTTAGCACAAATGTAAACTTCTGCTACCACATTGTACGGGTTTTGTCGAGTGAATGTTTTTACTAACTTCCAGGGTGACATTGGATTCAGAGGACCTTCAGGAAAGCCAGGTGAACTGGGCAGCGCTGTGAGTAAACTCCCTTTATACAAACTGTTTAAGTGGTCTGTATGTTCATAATAAGATGTGGAAATTTGACTGGCTTTTTCTGATCCCATGAGAGCCTCAGAATCGAATGTTTTCGGTTGGGAAATGATTTTTAAATCCGCATATTTACAGGGTGTCCGAGGAATACCAGGTTTTCAAGGGAAACAGGGACTACCTGGAGCAAAGGTGATCTCCATGATGACTCTTAAGAGAACAGTTCATTTAAAATGTCAATTTTTTAAGAAATGTAAATGTTTTTTCACTACAGGGCTCTGTGGGATTCAAAGGTAAATCAGGAGTCACTGGGCCAGTAGGACCGAAGGTACAATTGTGACAGTGGCTATCAAATCAAAATCTTTTTTCTTTCAAGTTTCACATCTGAGTAGCTCTGGACTGTTTTTTGACATGCAGGGACTGCCAGGACTTGGTGGAGAAAAGGGAGATGATGGTCAAAAAGCACCAAAGGTCTGTGTCACTGAATTAGTTCATTTCCATTTACTAAAGGCACTAACATAATGTAATCCAACTGTTTTTCCATGTTCATCATTTTATCAGGGTTACCCTGGTATCATAGGATTACAAGGGCCTGTTGGTCCACCAGGAGAGAAAGTAAGTCAAATAAAACACAGGAAGCTTATAATAAAAAGACTATTTGTTTTGTTTAGACTTATGAATACAGTTCTGTTGTACATCATGCAGGGAATACAAGGTGTTCCAGGCTACAAGGGCCGAACTGGACCGAAAGGCGGAGAGGTGAATAACTGCCTGCAGTATTTATTTTCCTGCCTTGTGTACTTCTGTACCTGCACTTTAAGAGTCTCAGAAAATAGATACAGACCCAGCTAACAGGGAATGTTCTCACAACGTTGGCTAACATTCTGTAAAGTTCTCAAAAAGCACTCTTGCAGTTACGGTAGCAGAATGTTTTTTAACTTTATTTGTAATATATAATAATACAACATCTAAATAACTGGACGTTTGGAACGTTCTGTTTTTAACGTTTTTGTTACTTAATGATAATGTTTGGGAAACGTTCTTACAACCTAAAATTATTAGCTGGGGAGCCTGTAAGAACTTCAGTTTTGTGTGTTCACAGCTTGTAGTGTGTTTGTGTTTACTATTCGCTGCTTCAGATGTGTGTGCACTAACTGGATGGGTTAAATGCAGAGGGCGAATTCTGAGCATGGGTCACCATACTTGGCCTTCAAGTCACTTTCTTTCTTATTTCGCAAATGTTTTTTGTTGCAGGGTGAAGCTGGTGTTCGTGGTCCTCCGGGAGCTCCGGGCTTGCGTGGTACATCTGTACGTAAACACATTAACTGACTTTATCAGCTGTAGAATGATGGCAGACATCAAACTGATTCTTATTTGATCCACAGGGTCCACCTGGCAGGAAGGTGTGTACTCAATGAAACCGCAGGTGTGATTATGTCATTTATAGCTCTTGTTATCTTTAACCAGTACCTGAACCAGGTAGGTACTGATTATAATCCTGGTCGTCGTAATCTGTGTTGTCCTGACGTGCACTATTTGAAAGACTCAGACATTACAGCATAAATGTGGTTTCATAATCAGAGTTCATATCAACAGGGTCTGAAAGGGCTTCAGGGGTCACCTGGCAGAAAAGGTGTTAAAGGACAAAGGGGACGACCTGTAAGCGAAACACTTCCTGCATGTTACTTGACAGTACCAAAACTGTTACTGCATTCTTATCATTTCATTCCTTGTTATGAGTCCACGTGTCTTTAATAGTTTTTCTTTAACCATTGTCTACCCAGCTAACAATTTTAGCTTGTAAGAATGTTTCCATGTTTCTCTCTCTCTCGTTCTCTCTCTCTCTCTCTCTCTCTCTCTCTCTATATATCTCTCTATATATATATATATATATATAGACTAAAATTATATAAAAACATTCTCTTAGGTAGATTCTGGAATTATCTGATTATATGTGTTTATCATCTTATAAGGGAAAACCGGGTGGTGGCTATCAGACACAAGGACAACGTACTCCAGCTCCAGCACAGAGAAGAGGATCACAAAATGTTGGTACAAACTGAGACAATCAACCCTGGTTTGTTCAGCATTGAGACACACTTTTATGGTCTATACATCTAGACAGAAATGAAGGTGGAACAGAGTTGCAGGAGATGATTGGAGTTTAGGAGGACAAATGTTTTTTATATCGACTGTATGAGTGTTTTGTATTCTCTTCAGAAAGCAACATTGTTATCCAGAAAGCCTCGCTTTGATGAGAATGGGAAAGATAGCCGAGCACACAGCTGGTCTCTGGGCACTAAAGACAACCCTGCCAGCACCTGCCGAGAGCTGAGCTTCATCCGCCCTCCGCTGAGTGATGGTGAGAACCTGAACACAATCCAGATCAAAAAAATGTTTACATTATATATAGTATTGTGTATCTACACAACCAATGACCAGGATCCAGTATTTAGACTTGAAACATATTGTATATATAAGTTCAGGAAACACACATGCATCCAGCTACACAAGCCAGATGAGCGTCAATGTGTTCTGATTGTGTCAGACCTGTTACACACACAGTGTGATTGTAATTCATTAATCAAGCTTCTGTGTTTGCACACATGGGTAAAGTACAGTATGTTTTCTGGCTTTACTCCAAAAATGTTATCTGTTATCTGTTTGTTTTTTCAGACCACTTAAAAGAAGATTTGACTTCTTGCATTAAAAAGATAGAAATCATAGATGTTATTATGTTGTTTTCCTTGCTGGTGATCCTTCAGGTCATTACTACATTGATCCTAACCAGGGATGTCCATTTGACGCTCTCCGTGTCTTCTGTAATTTTACTGCTGGTGGACTAACCTGCGTGTCTCCTGTCCAGTCTAACGTAAGACATTCCTGCTCTGTCAAGCTCCCTTGATTATTTTACACATGTAAACTTTTTGACTGTAACCCAGGGAACGTTCTCTAAAAGTTCTCTAAAAGTTCTCTAAAAGTTGTCTCTAAGTTATCAGAAACTTGCAGTGATGGTAGTAGAACTTTTTTCAAAAACGAAAAAGTTTTTTTTATTAAAAACATTAAGTAGTTAGTGGACCATTTTAAGCATTAAACATTACAGAATTAAAATGTTTGAATGTTCAATATTCTAAATAACCAAGCAATAATGTTAATGCAACATCTAAAAAAATAGATGTTTTAAATGTTCCTAGAACTTCCAAAATACATTTTTTTTAATGTTTTTGTTACATAACAAAAATGTTAGGCAATGGTCTTACAACCTAAGATCGTTAGCTTTTAAGATGCTCAATAATGTGAATGGGATAATATAATATTAAACAAAACACTGTATTTGTCATCTTGCTTTTGTAAGATTTCGGGAATCTGGCCATCAGTGGACAAATCTAAGAAGTGGTTTAGTGAACTTCAAAGGGGTTTCAGGGTAAATACACTCACAGCAGACAGTTTTAACATATCTGAATTGAGTTCATCTGCTCATGAACTTTCTTGGTGATATACTGGGATGGTGGAAGGTGACTGTTCTTATCTATTGACTGCTGTTCTCCAGTTTGAGTACAAAGATCTCCATGTTGTCCAGCTGAGGTTTCTGGGGCTGCACAGTAACTCTGCCACACAAAACATCAGGCTGACGTGTCCCAAAGTCCGCAAGACCACACCTGCTGAACACGAGGCTCCAACCAGCAGGATATTACACTTACGAGGAGACTCCGGTGAAGAAATCCACCCATCCCATGTCATCATATCTAGACATGGTTGTGAGGTAACAATCTGCTGCTTTAAAAGGGATATAGTTCTTTAATGATGAATATGGCCCAACTCTAAACGAAGTATGTCATAATAAACAGTGGCTGACAAGTTATTTTGTTTTGTGCAGGTAGTGATGCAGGTGAGGGTTATGGGAAATTCGGAGCTCCACAGAGGGGACATGAAACTTCTTCCCATAAGAGACGTGTCTCTGGAGGTTAGAGGAGAGACCGGGGAAGGAGATGTGAGCTTTGCTCTTGAATCTTTATGCTTTTTATAGCCTTCTTCCAGACAGACCTTCATGTGGGTGAATGTGTTCTTCACTACAGGTGTAAGTTTATGACAGATGTCAGAGTTTTCATTGTATTGTCTGTATTATAATGTTGGGTATGTTAACTTATGACCATAGATGACAACCTGAGCTTCATATGTTCTGTGTTTTGTCCATTTTAACAGATTTTGTGAATAGGCTGAAAGTGGTGTAATATTTCTATATGTGTGTGAAAACCGAATGTCATGTTATTTAGTCGTGTGTGTTAATGGGTTGTATTTATGATAATGTGTTATTTATGCAAGGTTATACAATGTTTGTATTGGAGAATAAGTGTTTTTATGAAACCCACATGCAGTTTTCAACAGCCTACCCAATTGCTTTGATTTCCATTTATTTGATTTTTATTACAATTGAACTGAAACCTACAATGAAGAGCATTGCTCATTGATTTATTCCTACTGAAAAATGTCCTACAGAATTGTCCTGCTGACACCTACCTACATAATGCAATAAACAAACCTCAAATGACCTGATACTTTCTATTCTTTCTTACAGTTTTCATATGTAAAATCTTTTGTAAAATGTATGTGTAATGTTTAATAAAGTTTGTCATCGTGGGGTGAGATCAGTTACAGGGCAAGAATTGGTGCAGGTGAAATCCACAATTTTCCCTCTGAAATTTGCCCCGCAATTCAACTCATTCAGATTAAAACTGATTCACGGTCATTTCACTGTCAATTAATACAAAAAGCACATAATTACCAATTATAATAATTAATGTCATTCATGGTGAATACAAAATAATAAAAAAATGACCCGGACTGGATTTTCATTTGCTGCTTTATTCTCGCTTGTCTCAGTTTTTAATTATATTTTTATTTTATGTATTACGTCTCGACGAATCAGATCGTCGATTGTTACGTAACAAATCAGGCGACATTGTAGCAAACGGATGAACCCAATTTACATACGCGAAGCATCTCGGCCAATCAGCTGGCGTTTCGGCGCAGACCCCGCCCTCCCGGCTGTCATCTCGCATGCTGCTGGTGTTGCTGACTGCGGGCCTGTCACATTCACCTCATTCATTCATTCATTCATTCATTCATTCACTCCTTCATTCACTCATTCATTCACTCATTCTCACTCAGCGCTTGTATTTACCGCTTATTTGATTTGTATTGTCTGCTGCAGGCGCTCATACTCGGACAGAAGGAGGAAGTAAGTGATCTCCACATCTTTACTGTATGATACATTAACGTTTCCTGTCAGTGAACGTCTGTCGTGTATATATATTTATATTTATTTATATATATTTATATATATTCATATGCATATGACGGTGTCGTTACCGATCATTCTGTCTGTAGTTTATTTTGTGTCAGTTTAAGTGTCTCTGTTTAAGTGTCACTCTTTCATTCACTTGCATTAGATGCCTGTTGCTGGTACAGCCGCTTCCCGGTGAATGTTTATTATATATGACATGATTATTTTATTATATATGACATTAAAGTACAGACAGAACTACAATAATACATATACAAAAAAAAGCATACAGCGAATATGTTAAAGGACTCTTCTATAGGATTTCTTTTATGGAAATGAAAAATAATGTTGATGTATGTTTGAATCTGTTTTTCAAAACCAAATCAAAGGTTTGATTTTACTATAGTCTCGCATGTATAAATATTTATTTAATGTATACTCCATTTAATAATGTAGTGTTCTTTATATAAGTGACAAATACATTATTCAAAATAAACCAAATGAAAGACATCACTATACACACAGTATGATCTTTACGTAATCAAGATAAACTCTGAATTGTGTCATTTACATTGTAAAAGTTTTGAAATATTTGACCATTTCAATGTTGATTGACAGATGAGTAGCATGTTAAGTATTATGCTGGTTTATGTTGTGTTTTCAGCATCAGGATGGAGAATGAGAGATCTGAGGCCCCGCGGAGTCGCAGGGGTTCACAGAAAGTGGCCCCGTCATCAGAGCAGGACGGCACAGGGGCCAGAAGAGCCACAGAAGAGCCCTCCAGCTCCAGTGATGGTCAGCCTGAATCTCTGTACAGCTTTAATCTTACAGTTCTTGTAGAAAATTTCATTATATTTTAAAAGTGCAATCCATGATTTCATGGTTGAAATCAGTTACTGAGCAAGTACATGACAGATCAGTGTTCAAAATCGTTTTCATTAGCTTATCCTGATTCACAATGGTATGTTTGGCCGGTCTGAATTCACGGGAAATGTCACTTTGAATAGTGGCTACATCACGTCTGTAAACAGACAGAAGAAGATCCGATGAAGGAGAGTTTGTAGCTTGTTTTGACAGCAGTAGTTTAGGCAATAGATGGCAATAGATAAAACAAAAGTAACGAATTGCAGCTTTAAATCAGTATGCACACTGTTATTTAGTGATTTATTTTGCTTTAGGAGTATAATATAACTGGGACGTTTTCATTAGCAGGTGGAAATCGAATTGACCCACCCACAGTGTAAATAGGCACACAGTTCTGATAGCAGGAGTTACTGAAGGGTCATGTTTCTTCTGTAAGGTTTAATTTAGGCTGTTGAACTCGCACCTCCTGGAATGAATTCACAGTTTCACCTTGTGTCATCATTGTTTTTTTATTGTTTGTTGGCTGATTGCTCAACTTGTGAATAACCATTAATAAGTCATTTGTGTTACCTGTCATTACATGTCTTTGATGTCATTTAAATGACAAAATCTTTTGTTTTTTTCTAATAATTATCACAGCTCCTTGAAATGAATGCAACAGTCGCAGTAAGACTAGGCTGTGACTAGGTAAACCGTTACTATAGTAACAGTAATAGAAAGTCAACAGTAACTATGAGGCATTCATGTTATGTTAGTGAAAAGATTAAGAAGAATGTTGGAATGAATAGACTGTCATGTGATTTGATTTGTCATGTGACTTGATTGGTAAATTGCCAGTCAGATTGTCTTGTTTAGTTAGTTACCAGTGTCAGTCTCAGTCATTCATTCTTTCCAATGAGTTGCCTCTCAGAATAATCAGCCATAAAATGACAAAAAATCAGAGGCTAAGCCCATTTATATTGACATATATATATATATATATATATATATATATATATATAAAATTGTCATTGACATTTACATTTTCACTTTTGACATTTCATGCATTTGGCAGACGCTTTTATCCAAAAAGAACTTCAAGCTTTACATTTGATCAGTGTGTGTTCTCTGGGAGTCGAATCCATGACCTTTGCGCTGCTAACACAACCAGCTGAGCTTCAGGAACACCATACATATCCATCTGTTTTGCTGCATAATTTGTCTTTGTTAAATGAAGGCAACTTATTGCAATTGCAAATATTGCCTTTTCCTTTGTGTAAAACATAGACTAATAAAATGAGCTAAACTAAACTAAAATTAGTTTAGTTTCTGCTACACCTATAACATCTCATTGCATCACTGTAAAGTGACTTTATTATGCCATGTTGTTAGAGGAATGTCGTTGGAGGATATCGTAGGCTTTACTATGTAAAGCCCTTTTCTCTTCTTTGTTTGCCATTTAATAGCTGCATTGTTGTGTTAGCATTATCATGAATTAGTTAAATATTACTGGTATGGTAATCAGCATACAAACTCACCTGTGCCACAACGTGACTTACATTTAACTGTATTTAAATGTGATCATACAGCCCAAATGTCCATTTATTGAGGGTCTGCAATATGGTTGTTTTTAAATGCTAACAAAGAAGGTTTAAAATGTGCTTGTTGTGTTTGTGGGTGTTTACCGACACTCTTATATTTAAATGTTTGGCGCCCCCTCTGTGTGGCCCCATGCATTGCGTGCAGTATTTATTGCACCCACTTTGTTGCCTCTGTTTACAGGAAGGATCTTTATCAAATATTTATGTCTTATTTCAGGAACGGTGAAGGTGAAGCACATTATTAGCAGGAAACTACAGCTGAAGAAGAAAGCTGAGGTAAAATCTCAGTCCCAGAGGCGTTTTAACAGTATTTTCTTGTTTTGAAATGCATCCAATACGCTTGCCACTTGTAGGTACACAAATGAGAGATGAAAGTCCTGCACTAGACTATATTCCAAAGAGATACAGTGTTGTGATCTTGTTCTGTATAAAATGGAATAGCTGTTGGGATTAGTTTAGGAATGCTGAATACTCGTGCTACTACATCTGAAGTGATACTGTAGACTCTCAACACTTAAAGTTCAGTCAAAACAACATGGCCGTCACATGACTTATATATCTTGAATTATCACATAAGACCAGCATATCTTAATTACTGTTCACTTGTGGATGTGATGTGACTTTACTGAAAGATAAAACTAGAAAGGTTCCTCATAAGACCTTCTGGGAATGTTCTGATCTTGTTCATGAGATCTTACTTTGTAGGCCAGCTGTTTAGTCACCTCTGTACCGTTGTTTGATTTTCAGCATTTGAAGGCAGATCTGATGCGGCAGTTTGACTCTCAGGTGAATGAGTTTATGGACAGTCTGATCGAGGAGTCTGCCAGCCTGGGTTCCTCTCATGTCAACACAGTGTTTTCTCTCTCAGATAAGGAGAAAAGCAAACTCAGGTATTGAAATCTCATCCACACCTGATGAGAAGCACAGCTGGCATTGAAACTACTTCGTAGTTTTCTTTGTAGTTAAATTATGCTCAATGCTCAAACGTTTTTCTCTTCGTCTCTGCCTCTGTAGGCACACACAACTTTCCCATGGCCAAACTAAGCAGTATGTTATTCGTCGGTCGCTGCTGGAGTAAGTCATGACAGTTAAACCCTGTATTAATGTATGTGAGTTCGTAAAAACTTAGATTTGTCTCCAAGAATCTGAATATGAGACATAGATTCTGATTATCTGATAATTGGATAATTAGCTGACTAGCTGATTAGCTGACCTTTAAAAACAGGATTTTTGTAATAACATCGTTTATGGATGTTAAATGATTTTGTAGTCTTTCCATGTGTTTACTGAGGGCGGTGTGGCTTTAAGTGATTGGAAACATAGACGTGTGCTGTGTATGAATATTTGGGATTGGTTTAATGTTTTTCTAACCATGTTTCTGTCATGCAGTGATCTGTTCGAGGTGAACCACATCCGCACCATCTATCACATGTTCATCGCTCTCCTCATCCTCTGCATCTTCAGCACGCTCATCGTGGACTACATCGATCAGGGCAGGTCAGAGCAGTTATAATTAAAGTGTGACAATAATACGCCAGTGCTGCATTGTCACTGAGTCTTGCATTTCTTAAAGCTGCAGCCCGTAATGCTCGTCTCTCTACCGCCATCTCTGTTTGAAACATAAAATTGCAGGATACTTGTGGAATTGTTTCTGAAAGTGGATGTCAAGTTTAAATTCTAAACAACTGCTGTAAGAACAAGCTACAATCGCTGCACCATCTACAGCACCCGCACATGTGATATAATAGCCGGATCTTTTTGTTTAGCTGTGTATGGCCATGACGTAACAACACTTAACTGACATTTCCTGTGAATTTGGACTTGACAGCTCAAATTATAAATCATTATAATGATTTATATATATTATATTTATTAATAAATATTATAAACGTTGCAAAATCAGCGTAAGAACACTGGTCTGTCATGTGCTTGCTCAGTAACTGATTTTTGTTAATTTTGCACCAAACAAGTATCAGATTGCAGCTTTAATGGTATTCAGATTTATTTGTGTAATTGATGAAAGTGCTTAAATACTTTGCAGACGTAAACATTTGTGAATTCTGCTCGTAAGAAATCTTTCTTTATCTCTTGCTCTCTCAGACTGGTGCTGGAGTTTGATTTGTTGGTGTACGCGTTTGGCCAGTTTCCTCTGGTGGTCGTGACGTGGATGTGTATGTTCCTCTCTGCCCTCGTGGTTCCGTTTGTACTGCTGAGCGGCTGGGCCAGCGTCTACACGACCTCAAGGCATCGGACCCTGTGGACAATGCTGGCTGGTTTTCTCTTGCTGCTCTATCAGGGTTTGTGTTTGGGTCTCCTGCCCACATATGTGGTGCTGAAGAACAGCCTTCCCCCTGCTTCATGCTTTATTCTCATTCTAGAACAGGTACTCCATCACCATAGCAACAAGTTCTTTTTTGCTCTGTTTGTTGATTTGTGTTGCCACACTGTGGTTCTGTATTCTCCATCCAAGTGCTATAAGAATCTAGAAAGCAAATGATTATACATATAGAGGTATATTTTAAACCTAAGTTTTATTTTCATTTCACTATTAAACTGAGTAAAGGTTTTATATGTTAATAAATTTATTTCATACCTTGTTAAGAATTTGAATTACATTTTAAATTAAATTTCAGGATTTAAATTACAGCTTGTGCTATAAATATGAATGATATTAAGTGAGCTGTTACAAAACAAGGGAAAAATCTCATAGACTTTCACTGAAGTACGGACCTAGTTACCAACCAGAACACTCTAGCAATTGCATAGCAACAGACATAAAAACACATAAGCACATCTTAGTAACCACATAGCAACAACTTGGCAACCACCCAGAATACTAGCAGTTGCATAGCAACACCCTAGCAACAACCCATAAGTGAGTTTTGCATGATAAAGCTCCATTCAGATTTGTTTATAAAATGCTTCTGTTGTAAACAGGTGAGGTTGATGATGAAGACTCACTCTTTCATTCGAGAGAACGTGCCAAGAATACGATCCTCAGAACGAAACAAAACAAGTAAGATATTCACTTAGATGCCACAACATCCAGAAATAAAGAAGCAAATACTTTCATTTTATTACATCCTTTTCTTTCTGATTTTGGCAGATTCAGTAGTTGTGCCTCAGTTGAACCAGTACCTTTATTTTCTCTTTGCACCCACTCTAATATACAGAGACAGTTATCCCAGGTAAAACCCACTGTTTCTGAACATAAGAGAAATGCACCTGTATATTTCATTTCATTTTTTATGTTTGGTATCCGTTCTCAGTGGCAGTGTGCTACATCAAGACATCTAAGTAGTACATACAATTGGATTATTAATCTTTTCTTTTTTTCCTGGCAGAAATCCATGTATTCGATGGGGCTACGTGGCTACACAATTCTCACAGGTTTGCTCTCTGACATTGTGCTTTTAATGTCGTGCTTCTATATAAACATTTACAACTGACAAAGCCAATTACATTAACCAAAAAACAACAATTGCAGCTTTAGGTTTGCATAACAAATGTTAAAATACATGCTGTATGTAATGCTTTCTCTGTGTCACTGCAGGTTCTGGGCTGTCTGTTTTATGCTTACTATGTGTTCGTGCGGCTGTGTATCCCTCAGTTTCACAATATCAACATGCGGCTCTTTGACATGAAGATCATGGTGTTGTGTGTCTTCAACTCTATACTGCCAGGTACACTGTTACAGCACACCTTATGTTCCTCTGTACTGCTCAAAAATCTGCGTTCTAAATCAAACACTACACGACTACACGAGTCGCAGAGGAAAGCAGAAAGTGCTGATGTGTGTGTGATATTGTGCTCTGTGCAGGAGTTTTGGTGCTGTTTTTGGGTTTCTTTGCCTTTCTGCACTGTTGGCTCAATGCATTCGCTGAGATGCTCCGGTTTGGAGACAGAATGTTTTATCAGGTACGAGGTGATACATGTACATTACTAAATCTGCTTTATTTAAAAAGGATCAAGCCCTCAGTTATGTCGCTGTTACGTGATTGGTCAGTGAAATGTGTGCTCCTCTAGGATTGGTGGAACTCCACTTCATTTGCTAACTATTACCGTACCTGGAATGTCGTTGTACACGACTGGTTGTATTACTATGTCTACAGGGACTTCCTGTGGGTAAGTTATCCATTTAAAATTAATATAATGTATATACACGACATATAGGAAATACTGTCCATTCGTTGTGTCTGTATTCTGTCTGGTAAATATACAGTAAGTTAATTTCTAGAATTCTAGAAACTGTTTTATAAATCTTGATCCAGTAATTATAAATGAGTAATAAAGTCATTTAAGCTAAAGCAAATCTGATCATCTGTGTGTACAGATGACACAGAAGAGATTCCGCGCAGCAGCCATGCTGGTGGTCTTCACTGTGTCTGCTGTGGTTCATGAGTATGTTCTGGCCATCTGCTTTGGCTTCTTCTATCCCATCCTCTTCTGCCTCTTCATGTGCTTCGGAAGTAAGAACCTTGTTTACTTAGAGAAATGTGGAATTTTCCTGCAAAAAAGTATCTTAAGGTGGTTTATTGGTCTCGGTTGGTTTAAGCTGGTCTAGCTGCTTACCTGGCCATGCTGGTGTTTAGCTGGTGCTTCAGACCTCTCAAAAACCTTCCAGATAAAGCAGCCTAACCAGCTGGGCTAGGCTGGAAAACCAGTTAACCACCTTAAAATGATTAACATGACATGCCTACATGTGCAAATGATTTACTCTTATTTGTCTTTCTGAATCTTTTCTCTCAGTGGTGTTTAACTTTGTTCTTCATGACCAAAGAAAAGGTCCGATCTGGAACATCATCATGTGGACCTCACTGTTCCTGGGTCAGGGGGTACTCATCTGTCTGTACTCTCAGGAGTGGTATGCTCAGCGCTACTGCCCCTTAAAAGAGGTAAACTGTGTGTTGGTGTATAATGGGTTAATCTGTAAGGAATAATTTATGGTGGACTTGTTCTTTACTGTGTATGTTTGTGCTTTTCTGTTTTTCCTCCACAGCCCTCTCTCATAGACCTGCTAAAGCCTCGATCCTGGACTTGCTATCCACAGTCCAACACTGCTGTAGATGCTAAATAGGCCACGCCTCCCGCCAGTTAAACAGGGTTTTTATTGGAGGGAATAGAGAGGAGCTCCACCTGGTTTTGAACTTTTGTTTTATAATACGGAATTGCACAATGACCAAAATTGAAGTGACAATCTTACTGTACAGACCCAAAGACGATGTTTACAAAGAGGCCTTAGATAATTTTTTAATGTCTGAATTAACAATGTTTATGATAACGATGTCATAGAATATATAAAGTTCATTTACATTTTTAAATGACAAATTCTAGTTAGCATTTGACAGTCAATTGTAGGTTATTACTGTTCTGACTAAAGAGATTTTATTTTTAAAAAGCCTTTTTGATGTCATAATGTTGAGTTTTTTACTGCCAATCTCTGTGTTCTTAATTTGATATTGTGGTGTTAAATGTTAAGAGAATATAATGTATTTCAATATGGGAGACAATAGTAAGATGGGTGCCACACAGCTGTGAAAAACAAAGATTGTCTTTCTAATTAACCTTAAACTCCTAGAGTTTTAATTAAAATGAGATCTTGACGGACAGGATGCCATTTTAAAGACCAAATGTTTAAAGTATCTGAAAGTTTTCTGTCAAATGCTGTTAGTGATATTTATTGCAATTACTGTTTGATGAGTTTAACTAGCCTGGAACAGGATTTCTGTGTATGACACGCATTGTTTGTCCAGAGCAATACTAAGAGCTTTATAAAATGCTAGTTTAAATGTTGTGATTTAGGGTTTATTTATTGCACAACAGGATGTGACGTTTGTGGACGTGTTGAGATGTTGCAGCTGGCTGCACTCAAGATCCTCAAGATGTTTTACAGCACAAACCCTTTTACACTTCTGAGACATTACAGGAGATTTATTATGAAAAGTTCCACAAGATGAAAACATTTCTGAGACTTTCTGTTAAACAAAAAGTGTACCTGCAATACCTGTGATGAACAACAGGTGGCGGTGGAGAGTTGAGAATGTACAGTGTTTTATTTTCTTGAAACTTGTCCTGTAATCATCACAGAACTGATCAATATTTTTGAATAATACAATGAACTTGTATATGGAATAATACAACAAATGTCATATTTTTAAAAACAGTTGTAATAGGTATTCATTTTTGAAATGTTGTGTATGCTCTGTAATGCACAAGTAAATACATTTTTACTGACTCCAGTGTGTTTTTTGCTGTATGCACTGTATTAAATATCGATTTTCTAGTCATGTAATTTATGTGACTTGGTCTGGAGAGTCTAAAAGTTGGACGCAAATAATTTAATCGCTGTTCCAGAAATTAAAAATACGTTGTCAAACTATATTAAAACTAAATAAAACTGTTTATGAATGTCAGTTTTAGTTTAGATCATCTGGGTAATTTCCATTCTGCATAACAATAATTAACTACAATGACTGTACAGTTAAAGAGGACAGAATGTTTCATAACAGACAAATATGTTTCATTGGAAAGTAACACAAATTAACATACACTAATCTTTTGGCACATCAAACAATAAAAATGTCCTAAAGTCTAAAAACATAAAGCCAAAACTTAAAAAATACCAAAAACGTGTTGTTGAATATGCAACAACACAACAACCATATTCAATAATGCTTCACAAGGACAGAAGGATATTAAATTATGACTAGATCTAAAAACAGTAAAACATTTTCATATAACAGGAATACTCATGCTGATTATTCAACAATGTATGTTTATGAACCCTGTTTTCTCTCTTTTGTTTTTGTCTTCCTCTTTTTTACAAAGTAATTCACATTGTGTTATGAAACGTGTAACCGCTGTATTATGAGATTTATTCTTGCACATGCAATTTTTGGATGATAACAGATTAAAACAAATGGGGGGGGGGAAATATTGTATTAAAATAATCTCGTTACCTTTTCACCTTTAAACGATTTTAGTTACACTTGTGCGATTGCAAAACGTTCGTTCATTAAAGCCCATGATAATAATACGAAAATAATAAAGAAATAACCGATTCCGTGACGTCAAAACATCCCGTACACACGTCACGACCCGGCGAGTCGAATCTGTTGCGTCACAGCGATGACGCGGGTTGCACGTCATCGAGTCGTAACCGAAGCGCGAGCCGCTGATTCTGCGGTAAAGATGGCGGCGGCGGAGGGGGCGCGCGGCGTCCGGGGCAGAACGGAACGACCGCAAACGGGTCCGCTTTAAACAAACGCTACGGGCGGCGGAGGATCGTACATTCCCGTTCAACGGAGCCGCGTATCCGGTGCCGTTCCGCAGAACCGAACGATCCGCCTGTGCGCTGTTCGGTGGTGGGTGGGTTGACGCACACACAGAGAGGGTGCTAAGCTAAGCTAACGGACCGAGGTCCGGTCCGGTAGAGGAGGAGGAGGAGGAGGAGGAGGAGGAGGAGGGGTGACCGAGAAGAGAAACGCTATCACACCGTGCAGAACGGCCCGTCGTCCCGCGGTTCCGTTGGGGAATGTGAGCGATCCAAACGGACCGGGGGGGCCTTTCCACGGATCTGTGTTGTTTTCCCACCAGAACCCTCGCAGGATGGGACAACAGGTAGGCCGCGCGGGAGAAGCGGCTTCCGCGGTCATACAGACCCCACCGCAGGGTCAGCAGCCGCTGCAGCAGGGCAGAGCGAACCGGGCCGGCGGCTCCGGGAGGAGACCGCGGGACGGCGGCAACATCACCGGTACTCCACCGGGCAGGACCGCTGCCTCCGCCGCTGCAGCGAACGTGATGCCGGATCCCGGAATCAACGTGTTCACCAAGCACTCCGGTATGTTGTGTCCGTTCACGGATCGCGGCACGTTAGTTCAGCACAAATACTGCATGATCCCTAACAGGGTTGCAAAGTTTACTGAGCTGTATACTTAGAAAACATTATATTAGTATTATAATTATAATCAAACGATTTGGACAGTCTAGGTAGGCAGCCTACAAAGTTTGGAGGCTCAGTTTGATCACCTATCTGTCATCTGAAGGACTGAAGGTCTAACATGGGATTTGTTTGTGTTGTTTGGTCCATTGTAATTATTCTACCTTTCTTTGTCGATTGTTATTCGGTGTTTGATTAAAGATATGGAGGTTGTAGGTTTAAAACCTAGTAAGCGTTCATCTAAGAAGCGTAGATCACTAATTTGTTGTTTAAAGGCAGACTAGGCAATACTTTCCAGCAACATGTTTTGTTATGCTGGCTGAAAGTCTCTTCGCATCCTGCAATCCCTACGTAAAGTGCTCTAAGTATATTTATACATCATCTGTGGAAAGCACAGGACCATAAAATGTTCAACCAATCATTGCATTCGGTCCCAATAAAGTGATAGGATGTCGTACTTACCTGTCAAACTATGTATTTGCATACCTCCGGCAGGATACTATGCTTTCAAATCTAGCTTGCGATTGCTTGCCTCTGAAATTGCCTGCACTACCTTTAAATTTGACCGTACAAATGTAGAAATTAAATGATCTGAAATGCATCGGCTGTTTTTTGCCATTGTGGAGTGTGGTAGTAACTGAGAGGAGATCAGAAGATCAGAAAGGATGTTTCCAGACTGTAGATGCGTCTGATGTCTCTGTTATATGAAAGGAGCTGACATGTATTGTCTCTTGAGTGATTTCTCTCTGTTCGGGTAGGAAGAAATATGCAAGATTGAGTTTAATGCCGTTTGTGTGGAGTTGACTGCACTAATGTGTCATGCAGGTTTATTTTCACACACATCTCATATTGCAGGTATTTGTTTGGGTTATATAACATGTTGGTTGTGATTGCATTCAGTATGTTTTCTGAACTGCAAGGGAGTTGAGACATTCAGCTCAGTTTGAGTTTTGATTATCACCATTGGATGATGTCTGTGATTTACATAAACTAATAAGATCTGTGTAGTTTTTACTAATGTGGGAGTGTCTGTTGTCTGGATGTGAGTGTTATAGGAGGTCAAGTCACGTGATTAAAATAAACAAGACTTGCAGATGTGATTAATTATATAATGTATATAATGAAGGTATGGAAGTAATCAAGGTGAAGATCATGCCTTATATTGGTTGCTACTGTTCTGAGCAGGCTGTGAGCAGATTGTCCAAATTCATTTAATTTCTTTTTGTCAAATTTGGTGCCAGCAGTACTTTATCCACCAGTGGTATTGTTTTCACCCAGAGAATCGGAAAAAAAGTAATTTCATAATGACGGTGTACCAGTCAGCCCAACAAGAAACGTAACTCTGGTTTGACAAAGGTTTTGACGAAGAAAATTAAAATAATCACAGACATAATCCGGACAGGATTGGATTTCTCGATGAGTTAGCTAAAAACTTTGCTAGGTAATTTGCTCCATAAACTTTATAGAGGTTCTGCTAGAATAATACAGATGTGTTTGATTCAGACAGGATTAAAATCCCTGTGTCAGTAAAACTGAGTTTACCTAACCCCCGCCGGGAAAACTAGTCCCATATGAATAGGATGTCTGATGTATTTTTGTAGTTATCATTTTTCAAGGGGATTTATTAGAGTGTAGGTGTTTGATTTAATTGAAGTAGCAAACTAAATCCACAGTTACTGGAATATACGGCCTTCACACTGTCTGTCATTCACATCCACTGACCTGTGATGCACATAGACAATGTAAAAGCCAAACTAAGATATAAGGACAGCAAAGCCAGAGTTAGATCTCCATGAAGCCTCTCGCCAGTGATGGCCCTTCCACCCCCAAACTGGAGCTTCTCGTATCTCGACAGTGAAGCCCTTTTGCTGGAAATGTTCTGCGGGGGCTGTGGATGAGTTATTTTGCTCTCATTCTGTAAAGCCAGATGTAAAGATGTGGTTAATGTCATCAGGATAATAATTAGAGGGTTACAGTCACAGCAGGGATGTTGGCATGGTAACAGTAATGCCAAACCCACTCAAACACACCGCTCGTACCTGAGGCTAAAGCCACTTGGATGGGGAATACAAGGGCTTGGCAGTCTAGTGTTATCTAGAGGAAAGATATGATCTCTATGGCTTAGTCACACCAGCCACTGTTTGCAGCAAACACGGGTTATATTTCACTTTTAAAGTGAGTTAAATTCGTATGGCTCTATAGGAGACCTGAATTGTGTCACCCATAACGGTAATGAGCAGAGCAGGACCATGTCACTTCTTCAGTCTCAAGATTCAGGGTGTTTGTTTGATTCAGAACAAGAGGCAGAAATATAATGCCTCAGTCAGCTTTTGTTTTGTCTATAATTTGTCTGCAGTATGTCTCAGTTAAAGCACTGCTTCTGTAAGATTAAATGCATAGTTCATTTATGAGGGCATAGTTTCCTTCATCTCACTTCAAACTCTGTTGTTGTTTTTCATGGAAATTTCTTCTCTCTTTTCTGAACAATGACAGTTCACACTGCCCTCGTCTGTCAAGCTACATACAGCACAAAGATTACAGTTCATATAACTCGTGTCCTTTATTCCAAATCTTTTGAAGTCACGTGACGTTTCATGGCGCATGTTTGCTGTCTTTGGTACGTGACAGATATGGTGAGAATGAAGTATCGTTATATATGTTTAAAATTCTTCTTTTTTGTTCCATGGAAACAAATAACGGCTTACAGGATTCAGGAGTCAATAAAGGCAGTTTTCATTTTTAGGTCACTGTTCCTTTAAATCTCTGGAGATCGTCAGGGCACTGTACGAAGGTAGACACAGCTGTCTTTGAAAATGATTGGTTTCCGGTCGCTTTGTTGCTGCCGATTGGTTGCCCTTCACTGTCGTTAACATTCTCTTGTGACATCATCCACAAAAAGCTACGGTTCTCGAACTCGCAACTGCACCGTCGTCAGTAAAAACCTAAAGAGTGCACAGAGGCGAACAGAGAAGTGGTCCAGTTCTTCTGTTTCCTCATTCTGTCAGCCTCACAGGGCATTCAGTACATGGTCAGATGACTCATCTCACGCTCGATGAGAAATTCCATCAGGCCCAGAAGAATGTTCAACTCGCTCTTCAATAAAACCAGTGGAATTACATCTGAAACGAGCGTGACGATTTGTTCTTAATTAGCGAGACGGAGGGATGGATGAATAAATGAGAGGTTCTGTCTGCATCTTTCCATCCTCCACAGACAGTGAGAGCCAGTGAGTCACTGTGCTTCCACTGCAGTCACAGGAGAAGTTCCTGTTCATTTATTTATTAACCTGTACCAGCAGGCCTTTATTATTTCAGTAGTGCTGCCCTCCACTTAATGTAGTCTAAAGTACCCGAAATTGATTTCAGGCACAGAACGCGGTGGAACTTTTGTCGTTTCCTTGTCAACCGGTTAAATATTCAAAGGTCTCATGGCTGTGGGAAACCTGGGAAAATCAAGGAATTTTTAAAATTCACAAGTTCATCTGAATGATTCATTAGCAATTTGGTCTGAATTCGTATAATGTAAAACTCTTTATCCAAGAATCTCATATGGTTAGAAAGTCGTGGACAAGCTCCCTAATGTAACTTAGAGCGTTAGTATAAAATGCTCTGTAACACGTGCGTTTACTGGAGAGTTGGACTTGCACAGTGTATAAATATGAAAGAACATCACAGTTGGTTTGAATGAGTATTATAGTACACATGAACACAACATTTTGATTTCGTTAAGCAGGAAATGTGGTGCTTTAACTGCATTGTGATTGTGTTACGGTAACAAATCTCTTATCTCAGTTTGCACTAAGAGATGAAGAGCACCGCATTATAATGCTAAAATTCCCTGGTCGCAAACTCACTGGACTAAATTAGATTAAACAGTCCAGTTATTGAATATGTGAAACATCTTTGACTGAAACAGCTGAAGAGAAGTTGTCCGGAGACCATCCAGTTTTATGAAAACAGCAACTAGACTTGAATCTGTCTTTAATTTTGTGACTGTCTGTTGGTAAATGCTTGGCCCACGGTTCGATTCAGACTGTGTTACACCACTAGAGGTCAACAGAACATCACATTAGTTTATATCTTCCAAAACACAACATCAGTGTTGATTTCAGACTAAAAACATCTACAGGAGTTCATGACTCTGATTGTCTGATATGATGCTTTATCATATGTGATGCAAGTGTTTAGTGTGAAAGCGGGTGGCTGACTGCTGGTTCATTTTAACAGCTTAATCCGGATTCCTCCTCTCATTCCGTTCTCATTACGATTAAGACTGTAATTCTGTTGTGTTGGGGGCACTGTTGAAAATAATGCCGTTTTAATTTATCAGCAGGTTGTAAATGCCTTTCTTGTTCTAAGTTCTCAGCAAATCAGTGATTTTCCGTGTTTTTCTAGAACAGACTCTTGAACAGTTTTTTAAAGTCAGTCTGTAATCACTCAGATGTTTTTATTAAAGGTGAATTACAAACATTTGTAAAGTGTTTTTGTTTTTAATTGTATTTATAAGAAACTTAAGTTGGTATGGGGTGAAACACATGAGCAAACACACTGTAGAGCCGCAGTAAGGCGTCAGTTTTCTCTGTCTGTGTGTGAAGTTCATTATCTGCAGGGTTTGACATGATCAGATCCAAATCTGCATTGGATTCAATCAGAGCGCAGCAGGCAGGAGTTTACTGGCAGCAGTCACATGATGTTTGGATGCTGATAAATGAAAATTGTAAAGGCCACAGAGATCCTGTTTTTATACCTTTATTATCTGTAGCAGTTTCTGGATGAATGTTCATCACATGTCTGTTTTATCACTGAAAATTTGTGTTGCAAGCAACATATAAATCTGAAAAATGACATTATATTATACTAGATGTTTCGCCAGGGACTTTTTTGTGGCATTTGAAAGACATTTTTATATTGGAGTAATGATATGGAGTCATAAGTCACATGCCAATTTACAGCTCGGATGATTGTGCAAAAAATGTTGAGATGCAAAGATGCCTCGTGTTAAGTTGGGTTTATGTTGGCATTATTGATTTGTTTGGGCGTTGTGTTCACTGCACAGGATGTTTAAAAAACAGATCGTTCTGTTTCACCGACAGCGTATGTTGGTCAGGTTAGATGACGGTTTGTCACACCCTTAAAGCTTTAATTCTGTTCAGTTAAAGCATGTTAGCATTGCTAGATTTATGGCATTATGTTGTGAGTGTGTTGGTGTTATATTATTTATATATTTGTTTTTTCTATTTTATTACAGAACCTTTGTGCGAATGTGTATTCTTAACAACTAAATGAAGCTTTCTTTGGTTGTGGTGATGTTTTCTCAGCCGCACAGGGATGAAGTTGGTAGGTTTAGCTGGAGTCTTTCACTCGGCAATGATCTGATGTGTTTCATCCTGCCCGTTCTGTTGTGGCAACTGGGAAATACAACAATGTTAGTGAGAGGAGCCAGCGTTTGCGATTTTACACTCAGACAGGAAAAGCACTCTTAATCAGAGCAAAACGTAGATTAATACAGATTAAGAGGCAGATACATAGTTAAATGAACCCTATACAGGTCAGATGGGCAAGAACAGAAGAGTTTACTTTGTTCTTAAATGTTTGAACAGGGTGGCAACTGCATTTGTGTGTGTGTGTGTCAGCTCCAGTCATATCCTGTTTATTTTGATCGATACAACCTCTGTAGTCACATCACGAATGCATGCGACTGAATGTAGTGCCTCACATAACCCAACACTTCTGTTGTGATCAGTGCTGTTGTTTACTCATGCCACGATCTGAATCTGCTGTATGCAAATGTTACATTCGTCTAGTGAAAAGGGAACTAGGGAACCTATCATTTGATGGGGATTATAAGTGTCCTAAGGCAGTGTTTCTTTTGCACAAAACATAAGTAGGCTAACTTTAGCTGTAGGGTGTGTGCGATTTTCATACGGCTTGTGCATGAATTTACAAAGGTAATTTGTACCTTTTCTGTCTTTTCATTTTCCATTACACAGATTTTATGCATTTATGCAGACTTTATCCTGATTTATGAGCCACCTGGAATGTTAGTAAAGTTTACTTGCACAACAAATAAAAGTTAGTTTTACATAACCATTCTCCACCTCCTGTCTGATGGTTAGAGAAGCTGTTTTGCTACCTTTAAAACTTTTCAATGGTCTTTCTGTATATGTAGGTGACAGTTATGATTGGTTAACCGTCATACATCAGGGTAAGACAGGTTAATGTGTTAATGCATTATGCGTTAATGTGATCTTGGTTATGATTTCATATTTTTGTCTTAATCCTGCAAAAACAAATTTTCATACAGTTCTTACAGCATCTCTAAATTTGCTTGTATCAGGTGAAAAGTTTATTAATACAGCGCAGAAGTACTGATCAGGTGTCAAAACGGCGAACCTCCAGAAAACCTTCAGAAAACCTTCTTTCTTCAGTTCATTATGTCTGTGCTGACCTCTTTAGCTCAGTTTCCTGGCAGCTTGACATTCCTGTTATGTGCAAATGTTAGCCATTATTTAATGTGTTTTAATATATGATAAATTACTCGCGTTTTAGTTGTAATTAGGTTTTTTACAAACTTTACCTACCTGATATTTTAGTATTAGGGCAAAACATAACTTTATGATTTTTATATATTTTATTGTACATTTGGTTGCTCAGGTCTCAAATAACACTATTTTATGATTATTTAATGTTTCTGTTTGGTTACGATATTATTTATTCTATTTTATTACAGAACCTTTGTGAGAATGTGTATTCTTAACTTATCGTACAAACGATAAGTACTTATTGTACTTAATATATATATATATAGATTAGATATAGATATATATATATATATAGATATATATAGATATAGATAACTGCAAACATAACTATTATATTCATAAATGTATGTTAGTATCGCATAAATATATTTTCCTGCTGTCTATTTTCAAGATTCAAGGTTTAATACTTTTCCGAGTTGTTTTGGGTCAGTTTGACTGCATGGGGAACTCCATTAGCACCTCCAGTGAACGGATAAATCATGGTACCTCAGCTTCTGCTGCAGAACCTGTCAAAAGTAGGACTGAATGAACGGCACCAGGCAATTTCCCATAATCCCTAGTGTCTCATTTTTCAGACTGATTCGTAAGAAGGATGACACTGGAACGGAGACTGTTCGAACATTCGCTCAACACAGAAAGGGGCTGACTGTCTCTGGTTGAGGAAAGAGATTTGATGTTTTTTGAAACAGTAAGCTAACTAAAAACTGTGCTGTTTTTAATACGGTAGCATGCAGATCCTCTTTTGTGACAGTTTACAGCTGTGATGTAGTGTTTTGTGGTGATAAAGTATGTACGTGATGTAACTCTGCTGTTGCACAACACGTCTGTAATGTTTTTTATGTCTGTCTTAATTTGTTTATGAGGAACTTTTAGACGACTTCAGCAAACCAAAATATTAGACTGAAGCTTTGCATATTATAGTTCTGGCCAATCAGTGTGGATGGGGGTGTGGCTAAATTCTGTTGCTCCTAATCAACATGTAACGTTCTGCACTACTAAACGTAGTACATAGTGATGAGACCTCCCTGACACGGTCCAATCACAAGTGGCCACAAGAGATGCATGTAAATACCAGGTGTAAAGTAAATCTGTCTCGGCTGACCTCTTGTGATTGGATATCCTGAAACAAATGTTAATACCAAGTGTAAACGGGGTCATCGAATGAGCTTCGTCACATTTCTGGAGTTGTATTGGCGTTATTCTATATTGCTATTATTCTATATAACTTTCTACAGTGTTTTCGACTGAAGAGCTGTTTAACCGGAGGAGAACATTTGTTTTATGTTGAGGGCTCTTACTGGATCTTCAGTATTGTGAATGAACAGGATATGTCCTTCACAGTGGTCCCATTGTTTTAGGAGTCCTTGCTCGTAAGTTCCTTTGTCAATGTTTGTACACAGTGTGATCGTTCTGAAGGTATTTATGGTCGATCGTTTTGTTTTGTGTTGGATCTAAAAACAGGCCTGCAGTCCCCGCTGTGATGAGACCCAGCAGTTTCAGATAATCATATGAGCTTGTGCTCTCCACTGCCACACTTCCTGCAAACCTATCCGACAGTTTTAGGTTGTAAGAATGTTTCCCTAATGTTTCCATGAAGTAACAAAGTTCTAGTAGTGTTCAAAACGTCCAGATTTTTAGATTATTTAAACATTTTAATTTATGTAGCATTTTTAAAATGTTTTACTAACTACTGAAGAGTAACATTTTGCTACAATATATAACATTAAAGTTCTATTAACGTTCTAAGAACATTTTTGGATAACCTTAAGAGAGTGTTACCCAATGTTCTGAGAATGTTTCCTGTTAGCTGGGAAATTGATTGGCTGGGAAATATTGGCACAATTTTGTTGTTTGTGTGCTATATCGCCTATTGAAACAGAAAATCTGGGTAAGGAAAGATCTGGAAACATCTGTGGGCATCATTATTTCAATGTGTGGAGGCAATTAGCAGCCCGACAGGAGACCTGGAACTGATGTGTTTACCTGTGGACTCTTATAAGCTTTACTCTCCTGCTCCTCAGTCCAGAAAATACTGCAGTATCAGAGAATGTGTTTGTCCTTCATCACAGATTGTTCCTCCAGGAATGTAGGTGCTACGTTAGGAGGCTTTTACTGTGCCCTGTGGTTTCCAGAGGTGGTGACAGGCAGATGAGGGGTTTGGGTTAATGGATTCTGGGAAAGAGTGAGCCGATTGAATCTTCGCTAAGAACTGCCCACTCGGCTGTCGTTGCATACTCAAGTTTTATGCAATTTCCCATAAGTGATTTTCAATAAAATGTACTTGCAACATTGTAATGATTAAATGAATATCGGTATGCAGGCTGGAATTTTTTTTCCTTGGAATTTTTTTAAACACAGGTAAAAACCTCATTTGGTAGTAGATACAATGGATAATGTTAGCATAACGCTAAGGTAAGATTGTTTGTCATTTTTGTAATGCATAGAAACAGTAAAAGTCAGTCAGATGGCCTTTTTTGCTTCTCACATTGGTCACACTGGTTAACCAGTTCAGGCTGTGATTTGGAACATGGTTAGAGAAGACCATCTTTGTCAACATGGCTAAAGTGGTTGGGTGACCACCTTGGTTAACAACCTTATTGTACAACCAAGGTGGTCACCCAACCACTCTAACTATGTTGACCAAGACGGTCTACCATAACCTTTAAGCTAATGAAATTCTTTTCAGCTGATAAACCACCTAAAACGGCTTGCACCCTCTGGGCCAGCTAATGATTAGCATAAATTTATGTAAATGATGACGCAGATACAGAAGTTTATGCTATATTATATAGCTGAAATTTCCTATTGTATCCTCAGAAATGACCACATTTTACATTGTATACAGTTATCAGTATTGGTGTTAATAAATGTATGGGTCTTGATAGTGTTTTGCCCCGTACAGAGCAACAGCTGCGGGGTGAGGTTAGACAGTGGGTTTTTGTGGGGGGGGGGGGGGGGGGGGGGGGGGGGGCGGGGGGGGGGTGTTCGGGGTTGTTCCTTTTTGTGGGTTTTTTTTTTTTTTTTTTTTTTTTTTCTTTTCTCCCTTCGGAGGGGGGCGGGGGCGGGGGGCCCCCCGGGGGGGGGGGGGGGGGGGGGGCCCCCCCGCCCGGGGGGCCGCCTCGGGGGGGGCCGCCCCCCCCCCCCCCCGCCCCCCCCCCCCCCCCCCCCCCCCCCCCCCCCCCCCCCCCCCCCCCCCCCCCCCCCCCCCCCCCCCCGGCCCCCCCCCCCCCCGCCCCCGCCCCCGGGGGCGGCCCGGGGGCCCGGGGGCGCGGGCGCGGGGGGGGGCCCCCCCGCCCCCCCCCCCCCCCCCCCCCCCCCCCCCCCCCCCCCCCCCCCCCCCCCCCCCCCCCCCCCCCCCCCCCCCCCCCGCCCCCCCCCCCGCCCCCCCCCGCCCCCCGGGTCCCGCTCCGGTGGTTTCCCCGTTTTCGCCCCCGGGGCCCTCCCGCCGCCCCCCCGCCCCCCGGCCCCCCCCCCCCCCCCCCCCCCCCCCCCCCGCCCGGCCGGGCGGCCCCGCCGGGGGGGGGGGGCGTGGGGTCGTGGTTTGTGTTTGGGGGTGCGGGGGCGTTTTGTTTTCCCCCCCGCCGGCGGTGGTCCCCGCGCCGCTGCTGTCGGCGCGCCGCCCCCCCCTTCGGTTGGGGTTGTTTTTTTCGGGCCCCCCCCCCCCCCCCCCCCCCCCGCCCCCCCCCCCCCCCCCCGCCCGCCCCCCCGCCCCCCCCCCCCCCCCCCCCCGCCCCCCCCCCCCCCCCCCCCCCCCCCCCCCCCCCCCCCCCCCCCCCCCCCCCCCCCCCCCCCGCGGCCCCCCCCCCCCGGCCGGGCCCCCCCCCCCCCCCCCGCCCCCCCCGCCCGGGGGGCGGCCCCCGGCCCGCGTGCCCCCCCCCCCCCGGGCCCCCCCCCCCGGGGCGCCCGCCCCCCCCCCCCCCCCCCCCCCCCCCCCCCCCCCCCCCCCCCCCCCCCCCCCCCCCCCCCCCCCCCCCCGCCCCCCCCCCCCCCCGGCCCCCCCCCCCCCCCGGGGGGCCCCCCCGCCGGGCCCCCCGCCCCCCCCCCGCCCCCCCGGCCCCCCCGCCGGCGCCGGGGGGGGGGGCCCCCCGCCGGGCCCCCCCCCGCGCGCCCGGCCCCGGGGGCGGCCCCCCCGGGGGGCGCCGGCCGCCCGGGGGGGGGGGGGGGGGGCGGGGGGGCCGCGGCCCCGCGCCCCCCCGGGGGCGGGCCGGGGCCGGGGGCCGCCGGGGGCGGGCCGGCCGGGGGCGGGGGGCCGCGGGGAGGGGGCGCGGGGCGCCCGGGCCCGGGGACGGGCCGCCCCGGCCCGCGGCCCCCCCCCCCCCCCCCGCGCCCCCCGGCGGCCCCGCGCCCCCCCAACCCAGACCCCCCCCCGCCCCCCGGCGGCCGGCGCCCCGCGCCGCGCCCCCCCCCCCCCCCCCGCCCCCGCCCCCCCCGCCCCCCCCCCGCCCCCCCCCCCCCCCCCCCCCCCCCCCCCCCCCCCCCCCCCCCCTTCGCCCGGGGGGGCGCGGGGCGGCCGAGCCGCCCCCCCCCCCCCCCCCCCCCCCCCCCCCCCCCCCCCCCCCCCCCCGCCGGCCCCCCCCGGGCGGGGGGACGCCCCCCCCGGGGGGGGCCCCCCCCCCCCCGCCCCCCCGCCCCGGGCCCCCCCCTGGGGGGGTGCCTGCGGCCCCCCTGCCCCCCCCCCCCCCCCCCCCCCCCCCCGCCCCCCCCCCGCCGCCCCCCCCCCCCCCCCCCCCCCCCCCCCCCCCCCCCCGACCCCCGCCCCCCCGCCCCCCCCCCCCCCCCCTGGGGCCCCCCCCCCCCCCCGGGCCCCCCCCCCGGGGGAGGGGCGGGGAGGTGGGGAAGGCCCCGCCCCCCCACCCGCCCCCCCCCCCCCCCCCCCCCCCCCCCCCCCCCCCCCCCCCCCGCCCCCCCCCCCCCCCCCCCCCCCCCCCCCCCCCCCCCCCCCCCCCCCCCCCCCCCCCCCCCCCGGGGGGCGGCCCCCCGCCGCCGGGCGGCCCCCCCCCCCCCCCCCCCCCCCCCCCCCCCCCCCCCCCCCCCCCCCCCCCCCCCCCCCCCCCCCCCCCCCCCCGGCCCCCCCCCCCCCCCCCCCCACACCCAGGCCACTCAGTGTCTTCATTCATGCTCCACACACACAGGATTCTCCCAGCTGTCTCACTGGAGCTTCCACACAAAGACAAACAGATCACACGTGTGTGCTGAAGAGCAACCGCAGGACAGACATACGGGCATGCCACACGCCTCACGCTAGTCATTTTCCAGATCAATCAGAGAGATATTTCATTAGAGTGAGCAGTGTTTGTCAGTGTACTGTCTTTGATTTGTATGTATGTGTCTATATAATTATGAGGTTTTGTTAATTAAGAAACGTTTTGAAAGAATGACTTGGAGTGAATGATAAAGAGAAACAGCTAATAAGGGCCAAGCGTGTTATATAAGTGACCCTACACTTCCGAATATATAATTAGGTATTTAATTATTCACGTTTTCAGAGAATAAGAAATCTGTTTCTGACGGCTTATACATTGTCTATATTTTTAAGTATAAAATTGCTTAAAAGGTGAAACATTTAACAGTTAGAATTGTTCATATATCATTTCCCACAATGCTGAAAGGTTTTGGGTGTAACTGAATAACTGAGTGCCCCATCTTAATGAATTTTACATGATTCATTACAGTAAAACAGTTTCCACACCACCATTCTTTCCCTGCTTCACCCAAGAGGAAGCTGGGTAGGCAGAACACATGGTGCAGAAATGGAACCATCTGCTTATTGAAGTCCTCCCTACCCCCTTCCAAAACCTTCAGGCCCCACACATGCCTCCCCTCACAAGACCTTCAATAAAACCTTCCCTCAGAAAACCGCTTTGCCCATATCTCGCTCATGTGCTTGTGCGTTTGTGGACGTTTCTTACACAGGGCAGTTGGCAGGGACTGGGTTGGAAACTCTGAGTGTGAACCCACACTGGAGACTTCAGCTCAAGGCCTTCCTGAAATGACTCGACCTAGAGGAGTGTGTCAGATTTTCTACTCATTGTTTTAGCGTAAATAAAACCCAGAAATCTAAGGATTAGGACTGCAGCAGTTTGCCATCCACCCTTGTTGTGGAACCGGGGATATGTACTGGGAACTGTGGCTTAGCCGGGTGACCAAGAGTGGGAAATGTTGCTTACTGGTCAGGAACAAAGGTGGGGCTGTGTGAGTGTATGTGACAGTCAGTTTTGATATTAAGGCCTTAACCGTTTGGCATGTTCCTGCAGGTTTCTTGTGTTATGTAAGATCTGGTAGAACACCAGTTTTGTGTAAGCTTGGAGACTTGTGTCCTTTTTAAATGTTGATTATTTTCTTTATTCCAGGTCTGTTGATTACATTTGGCCCTCATCTTATTTCATAGATTTAATAGCTGAATTTCTTTAATTCACCACGTGGGTGTTTCTTTGGAGGTGCTTCCGCATCATGATGGTTTTGTGAGTCAGGTTTGACTATTTGTTGCTGTTGATTTAATGATGCAACTACTAATACCATGTTTTTTGGACATGGTACATGGATAATTCCATGGTAGTCTCATGTACCCTGAAGTGGTGGCACTATGGTACAGTAATGGATGAATGGATTTTCTTTGTAAGTGCCATCATTAAAAATCATTGCATATTATGATGGTAATCACTCAGTACTTTGGTATGTGTCTCATGGTATTACTGTCTGATTCTTTCACTGTCTGATTCTTTCACTGATCTTGCATCATGAAGGCAGATTTTGTTTTATAATGTTTATTGATCTGACTTGCTGTCTGACGTATTTCCCCTCTGGTTCCATGTTTTGTCATGTCACTCATTCCTCAAGAAGAGGGGCAGCTGCCCAGACATGCAGTGCGTTTGTGGCTGGCTGACAGCTGTAGAGGAAGGCCAGTAGACACAGGCACACTGAAGGTGTGGAGACTCTCCCACACTCTTTTTCCGACCACAAAGCTTCGGCATGCTCCTCCCCTTCTTATAAACCACCTCAAGAATCGAATTTTCTCAAATAGACGCAGAACTAAAGCAGCACACCAGCTTTCATTATCGTTCCATGTGAGATTAATCTAGCTCTGCTAGATTATGCCTCTAAAGACCCTGCCGTCCAGCAGCAGTTTTGAGGAAGAGAGGTCCAAACTGACTAGCCTGCCTTATGCAAAGGATGCGGATCAATATAGTATTACAGGTAGCTCTTTTTTGACGATTTTCATATACAGCCAGTGCTGTATTTCAAGTATCAGTGGATTTCATGTTGTTTGCAGTGAGTTTCCTAGGCTGGATTTTTTTCTTATGCACTTCCAGTGTGAAATGTCCTTTTTAGGAATTTCAGTAGTTAATTGTCAGTGAAATAATGAATGGTCTGCTTGTAAATGCATGCGAACAAGATGCATGTACAATTTCAGTAAATAATGCTACTGTATAATAAATGTGACACTTTATTGTGTGTAAATGTTTATAAAATGTTAGTATGGTATGTTAGTATGGTATGTTAGTATGGTATGTTAGTATGGTATGTTAGTATGGTATGTTAGTATGGTATGTTAGTATGGTATGTTAGTATGGTATGTTAGTATGGTAAGTATATCGTAAGGAGTGACGTGGTTTCATCTCGAATCACCCCTCCTCATTTTCACTTACGTTTATTTGGATGGTCCAGTTTCCATCTCCTCCCTCTTATCTCGCCTTTTCCCTGCTTGTCAGCGTTAACCCCTCCCCTCTCTTTGACTCAGTTCACCCGTCCCAGAAGCCCTGCCTCATTTAACATGTGGCATCCTCCATGACTTTCTGTTCTTCATCAAGACTGTTTCTGTGTTTCTCCATGACAGAAGCCCTGCACAGGCCGTTCGGACTGGAGGAGGCCGTATGCTGGAGCTCCAAAGAGAATCTTCTGGGTGCCGCAGAGAGCGACCCAAACCTCTTTGTTGCTCTTTATGACTTCGTTGCCAGTGGTGACAACACACTGAGCATCACAAAAGGTGATCATCAAGACACATTCACATATCAGCCAATGGTTGAGCAATAACTGTTGCTTTCATAGTGTTTCCACCTCTACACACAGATGACTAGTGTAGTTTCCATTAAGTAACAAAAAATGTTAAAAATGTTATTTTGAATGTTCTAGGAATGTTCAAGACCAGTGTTTTCTGTACATTCTGTAATGGAAACTTAATGGAAAATGTTCTTAAAACCTAAAATTGTTAGCTGGGTAGCGCAAAGGCGAATTCTTGTTCAGCAATGTAATCCCATCAGGTGGGTAAACACAGAGCAGCCGGAGGTCAGAGTTGGGAGTCAGGGAGTTGGGGCTTAGCAGCTGTATTTAAGCGGCTCAGCTCTGTCGTCTGGTTGATACTGTAGTGTCAGTCTGCACTGTTGCATCAGTGTCAATTTAGGATTTGCAATCCTAGCACTAGTGAGTTCTGTGTGGTCCTGACCAGAGGAAGGCGCCCTCTACTGGACCAGTGTATAAAAATGATAACATGAGGAATTAGACAGAATTTGCTACAGACTTTGAGAATTCAGTTAACTGAAATAAAATCAATAATGAAAGATGGCATAGTGCAATTGTTAAACAATAAAATCGTGTTATTTATTTAAAATAAATTATAAAAATTAGAGAATATCATGTGTAGTGATATCGCCCCGCTGTAGTTTTTAATGTAACTTTTTTCAAACCTCTTTCAGTTGAACTGACAGATTTTAAAGAAGTCATCTCTCTGACTTTCTCACCACAGGAGAGAAGCTGCGAGTGCTGGGCTACAATCAGAATGGCGAGTGGAGTGAGGTGCGCTCCAAGAACGGTCAGGGCTGGGTGCCCAGTAACTACATCACACCCGTGAACAGTCTGGAGAAACACAGCTGGTACCACGGGCCCGTGTCCCGCAGCGCCGCAGAGTACCTGCTCAGCAGTCTGATCAATGGCAGCTTCCTGGTGAGGGAGAGCGAGAGCAGCCCGGGTCAGCTGTCCATCTCACTGCGCTATGAGGGCCGCGTGTATCACTACCGGATCAACACCGCTTCTGATGGAAAGGTAGAACTGAAGAGAGGGGTTTTTAATTATATTTAATTTTAGGACCACTTGCCAGGTAAAGCCATTATTCACACCAACGTTTTGGATCTTCTTTATGTCTCTCCACCGTTTCAGGTCTATGTGACAGCCGAGAGTCGTTTCAGTACGTTAGCTGAACTGGTGCATCATCATTCCACAGTGGCAGATGGTCTTGTGACCACGCTGCACTATCCCGCCCCAAAATGCAACAAGCCCACGGTCTACGGTGTCTCGCCCATCCACGACAAGTGGGAGATGGAACGCACAGACATCACCATGAAGCACAAACTGGGCGGAGGCCAGTACGGAGAGGTGTATGTGGGCGTTTGGAAGAAGTACAACCTCACTGTGGCCGTTAAAACACTAAAGGTTGGTATTTTACATGTTTAAACAATTTTGTGCCTCCTTGTTAAATAATGTTTATCTGTAGTTACATTGTTGCTAACATTTTGTGTATTCCAGTGGTCTTCAGTCTAGCTACTGCAGGGCCACTGCAGAGTTTAGTTGTAACCCTAATCAGATACATCTGAGGCAGTTAATTACAGTCTTCAGATATGGGTGTTTTATCAGGGTTGGAGCTAAACTCTGGTGGGAAGCAGGAATGGAGACCCCTAGTTTATTCTCAGACATGTGATGGGGCTATAATAAGCTGTTAACGTGATCTTGTAATAATACATTGTATTACTCCCACTAATTTTTGACAAAGAAACATTTGTTATGTTAATATAAGGAGGACACCATGGAAGTTGAGGAGTTTCTGAAGGAGGCCGCAGTCATGAAGGAGGTGAAACATCCCAATTTAGTGCAGTTACTTGGTGAGTATACAGTACTCTAACCCTTTTATAGAACACAAAAGGTTTAGTATGCACAACCAATCAAAGCTGCAGTTACTGGTTTACTTAATTATGTTCATGGATCTGATTGGTCACTTCTGCTTTCTTCTAGGTGTCTGTACTTTGGAGCCTCCATTCTACATTGTGACGGAGTACATGCCTCATGGCAACCTGCTGGACTACCTGCGCGAGTGTGACAGAGAGCAGGTGAACGCAGTGGTGCTGCTGTACATGGCCACTCAGATCTCATCAGCTGTGGAGTATCTGGAGAAGAAAAACTTCATCCACAGGTGAGGAGAGCTCCATAGAGGTAGATGGTATATGACGTCAGGTGTCTGATGATGATTCAGCTTTTCGAATGTCATTAAAATACATCTTCTTGTTAGATCCATTTCTTAAAGCTGCAATCTGTAACTTTGGCCTCTCTGTTGCCATCTCTGTTTGAGCCACAAAATTGCAGGTTACTTTATATACTTTTCTTTACATATGTTGAAGTCAAATGAAGTCAAACTGACATAACCTGTGAAATCGAACCCAACAGCTCAAATGATCAATTGATAAATTAAGAAATGATTAAGAATCATTATTGTAAGCTTAAGTTTTAAACACTGATTTGTTGTACTTGCTCAATAATGGATTTTTGTTTATTTTTAACCAAAAAATGTTACGGATTGCAGCTTTAAATGTTGTGGGTGACATACACGTACATTGGAAGTGACAGACGCATTTAGTTTGGTTCTGTACACGTTACTTGGGTTTAATATAATGTGGTTGTAACTTGGATGTTTTGGGGTGGAGTGAAATCAGTCATGGAATACGGCTTTCATTAGGATTAAGCATTTTGAAGTGGAGTGATATTAGTATTGAGCTGCAGCGTGAACAGGGCCGTCAAGGTGTCGGGATTAACCGCTCCAGTTTTTCTCTCTTTCAGGGACCTGGCTGCTCGTAACTGTCTGGTTGGAGAAAATCATGTAGTCAAAGTTGCTGATTTTGGACTGAGTCGTCTGATGACGGGTGACACTTACCTTGCACATACAGGAGCGAAATTCCCCATCAAATGGACGGCGCCAGAGAGTCTGGCCTACAACACCTTCTCCATCAAGTCAGACGTGTGGGGTGGGTTGCTTATGAAATAATGTATTGTTCTCTATCTTCATTCCTCTTGCTTTGCTTTTTGTGACTCACATTTTTAAAAATTCCCAAGCTTTTGGAGTGCTGCTGTGGGAGATCGCGACATACGGCATGTCTCCGTATCCAGGAATCGATCTATCTCAGGTGTATGACCTGCTGGAGAAAGGCTATCGCATGGAGCAGCCCGAGGGTTGTCCTCCTAAAGTGTATGAGCTCATGAGGGCATGTGAGTATCAAGAGAACTTAATCTCTCCTCAAAAACAGCATAATTTAGGCAAGATTGACATCAATTATTCTGCCTATGGTCATTAGACATTTGTGATTTGTTGTGTTTTGGCAGGCTGGCAGTGGAGTCCATTGGACCGGCCCTCGTTTGCTGAGATACACCAAGCTTTTGAGACCATGTTCCATGACTCAAGCATCTCTGAAGGTACCAAAACATTATCTATCGTGGTATTTTATACATGTACCATGGTAGTACCATACTTTGACAAAAACACCATGGTACATACATTTCAAAACCATGGTATACATCAAAGAACCATGGTTTTACCATCTGATTCTATCAGCGTAAGTTCACACAGTAGCTCGATTTGTTGTTGATTTCACACATGAAACTCTCGTGACCTGTTCTCCACTTAATCTTGTTCTCCAGAGGTGGCAGAAGAGCTGTGTAAAACTGCTTCCGGTGGGCACGGTGGGCCTGTGCATTCCTTCGGTCATGATATGCCGCTCTTGCCCTCGAAGTCTCGTGGGCAGAAGAAGCACTCGGAGAACAAAGAGAACATGGAGGAGGCGGGACCCCACGGCCCTGCAGGTATACAGGCTCAACTGCGCCTCAAACAGAAGCTCAAGAGAATGGGAGTCATCTTCCTTGATTGATTAACAGAGATGCACAGTATATAACCCTAAACACTAACACTTAACTACAGGGTGATTAATAAAGCTATGTGTTATATATGCTTTATTTCATTTAAACGTATCATAGTCTGAAGACGTAACGTCTGATGTTTTCATACACACTTCTACAACAGATTTTCTGTCTCATGTTGTGGTTCTCTTGTGTAAATACAATGTACTCATCTCATTTCACTGCCTACTGTTTTACCCCATTTGTTGCATGTCACTAAACCCCCCAAGTATGCACAAAAGCACCTCACCAACTGCATGTGTATCTACATTACCCCCTATATTAATATTGTGTAACATTACTCACAATTACTCAGAAAGCATTTGTCATGTTTTTTTTTTCTATTTTATGCTATTTATGTAAAATAAACAAGGTGGGAAATTTATATGTATATTTAGTTATATTTTTGGTTTGAGCTGCATGTTTTTGTGATGTGTTAAGCATGAAAAGTAGCATTATTAGTTTCTCTGTTCAGTTCTTACACAGAAACATGACCTATTTCATGTTATTACTTTTAACATAAATAAAATCATAAAACTATGTTAACACATTTAACAATTCTTACTTATATTGTGTGTATATAATATATATATATATATATACACACACACACATTTTTATATATACACACATTTTTATATATACACACATTTTTATATATATATATATAAAATAAATTATTATATATATATATATTGCCGAGTTTATCTCCAACCCTAATGAAGCACAGCTCATCAAGGTCTTTGGGACTGACGGTACTGACAGTAATCAGGCAGGTATGTTGAAGTAGGCTGGAGCTAAACCAGAGGAGCAGGCCCATCCTGGACTCTGTAAATTAAAAGACGGCCCTGACCCATTGATATAACCTCTCTTCATTTGATTTTATAAGAGCAAGCTCACAAATTCAATCAATTTTTTGTAAGAAAGGATATGCCAGGCCTGGTTAATTTGTTACAATGAGGGAGCTGCAAAACTGAAGAGAGGACTATGGCTCAATGGTAACACAATTACAATAACTAATCCATAAATGTAACAACATTCACAAATGGTTGATGCATATAACTCAACTTCATAAAAATATTTGTGAAAAAATTTTATTTAGGTGGGATGCAATTTTATGAACATTTGGGGAAATGTTTATGCTTTCACTTTCATTTATGAATTAAATATTGAATTTACAAATCTGATTTTGTAACTATATATTGTGCTGTACATTTGCTGTATGAATAGCGTTTTGTTAATGTATTATTAATAAGATCATTTAGGCTCCATAGAGGTCTGATAGGAGACTGCATCCTCCATGTTGCTGTGGTCTAAAATATCACTATAGTCTTGATTTACATCATTCATTTAAGCAGCAATGCATTAAATGATTCATTTTGATATTGATTCCGATTTCATTTTATAGTTTAACTATCACAATCTGGTACAATTTGTAGTGCTAACAGTTGCTTAATTGTTGCTGCCAGTTAAGATCGTTTTGTTGTAATGTTTCTGTGTGTTGGATTATGGCATCTACTATTAAAGAGAGCACCGATTGTTTTAACAGGCTGGTTTGAAGGACTGTCTTTTTCTGCTGCTTTTTGACTTTGTCTCTCATTGTGTTCAGGTATGGCAGCATCATTGTTTGTTGGCGATGGGCGATTCAGCAGCTCTCCAGCCCTACCGCGTAAACAGAGGGATAAGTCTCCTAGCCTGCTGGAGGACTCCCAGGACACCACCTTCACCCGGGACCGCAAAGCCGGCTTCTTCAGTTCCTTCATGAAGAAAAAGTCTATGTCCTCATCCTCCACCTCCTCCCCATCTCAGCAGCAACAGAACCTCCCCATGCCTCCCAAGAGGAGCAGCTCCTTCAGGGAGATGGAAACCCAGCCTCATAAAAAGTACGAGCCCACAGTGGGGTTCGGAGGCCCTCCTCTTCCTTTGCCCCAGACTGATGGGATGAGTTTTTCCCCATCTCATGGAGAGGGAAACCACATGCAGTCCCGTTGCTGTGGAGCCACATTTGGACAGAAGACCTCTGGCTCCAACTCTAATGCAAGTGCTGGTCAAGTGGGAGGCAACAGTAGCTGGGGAAGCTTAGCAGGCTTTTTCACCCCTCGCCTTATCAAAAAGACCTTGGGATTGCGGACTGGTAAGCCATCTAGCGTAGATGATGTTGGAACCAAGCCTTTTCCCCGTTCCAATTCAACTTCCTCTATGTCTGCCGGATTGCCAGACTTGGAACGCATGGCGTTGACGTTACCGAGGAATCGCAGCAAGCCTCCACTAGAGCGCACGGCTTCCACCACATCTCAGCCTGAGAATGGGCAGGCACAACCTTCGGATACTATCCTGAGGAAGCTCGACGAAGGTACGGCACAGATACGAGATCGCCCCAAAGCCAAACTCCTGCCTCGTGGGGTGACAAGTGGGGCAGGTGGAGTGAGAGCTCCGGGGGTAGGGGGAGAAGCGGACTCAAAAGAGGGGAACGATGACCGACCGGGCTGGTCATCCCCTTCAAAAACCTCTACCCTTGGGTCAACCAATCTACACAATCACAAAGTTCCAGTGCTTATCTCGCCCACCCTAAAGCACAGCTCTGCTGACGCACATCTGGTCGGCATGGACTCTCAGGGTAACCGTTTCAAACTGCTGTCCGATAGCGCAGATCGTGAGCGGCCAAGACTAGTAAAGCCCAAATGTGCACCCCCTCCTCCGCCCATGCTCCGCATTCTTCAACACGCTTATAGCGCCGACTCAGCTGATGAAGTGGTCAGGTCAATGGAGATTGTTGAGGTCAATGGAGATGGACTCAAAAGATCAGGGAGGGAAGTAAGAGGGGCACGTCCATCCATACCACCACCACAAGTGCCTCCAGCTCCATCAGTTCCCTCTAGTAACAACACCAATCAGACTAAGATGGCCAATGGTGCTTCTAGCGGACCCGGCCCCACTTCTGCCAAACCCACCCTCAGACGGACTCGGGAACGAATCCCGCTGGAAAAGATTAGCAAGGAAGCTCTTTTGGAATGCGCTGAATGCTTGAGTAGTGCCCTTCAGGGTGGCACTGAACTTTCCTCCAACAGCCAAGTCTTGGATGTGGGACATCAGCTTTTAGACTACTGCACTGGGTATGTTGACTGCATCCCACAGACGCGTAATAAGTTTGCTTTTCGTGAAGCAGTGGGGAAACTGGAGTTAAGTCTACAGGAGCTACGTGCTTCCTCTACGGGTGGGGGCGGCGGGTTAGGTGGACCTGGGACAAGCCCCGCCCTTGACAGCTTGCACACCTGCATTAAAGAGATCAGTGATGTTGTGCAAAGGTAGCGTCTGGGGCCAAGCCCTCCAGAACTCCTCAAGATTTAAATTCCTAAAATGCATCTAGTTTTATTTATATGTTGGGGCACAGAGAAGAATCTCTTAGATGTACCTCAGAAAATGACTACAAATGCTTTCTCTCCTTTTATTGTTTACAGGTGACTTTCTCTTAGAAATTGCCAGTTGGGATCAGAGTTCTTTGTATATAGGCTTTATATCACTCAGTTTTGTTTTGGCAAATTCACTTTGTAATTAATACCGTTTTTATATTATGACAGACGTAATTTTCACAGACAGGTTAAGTCTCATTACTCGTCATCCATTTGTTTTAAATTAATAGAGAACATTGGTTTGGATAACCAGCCACTGTCTGGATATTTCATTTACATCTGATCTACAATAACTGGATTGCATCTCTGTCAATGCAACAAATATTGGCCACCATTTACAACAAGAACTTTTTTGCTTTTAAAAAGTTTTTGCTTTTAATGATGTTGCCTGTTCTGAGTACACAGTAACATAATGTGGCACACAAACACGGTTAGCACTATGCACACTTGTTTGGTTTCGTTTTACAGACTACAAGTGCTTCTGTACACAAGCCATACTGTCATTTTCCATTTGATTACATCAACAACTATAGCATTCAATGGCCATAGATAGTGTTTTATTTTTGTTTTGTTTTCTGTGTATTCAGTGTTAGTGGTTCACTGTGTCGTTGAGATGGTGAGAGGTCACATGGTTATGTTATATTCATATCTATGACCTTTATTATTGCCCCAACAACCAGATAGAACAAATCCAAACTCAACTGTTTCTAACTATAGAATTCTCAATTCTTTTAAGAGTTCTTAATGCAGAAGTGCTACATCAAGACTCTGCTTGCTTGCTTAACTATATTTGATATGAAAAGTCAGAATTCGTTCAGTGACTAGTCATTGTAGAACATTGAAATGATAAAACTACAGATCAAACCGTTGCCATGTCTTTTAACACAACCCGCATTTTCTTTAGCACATTGATTTGTAACTTTATTTTGATTTAACTTCAGAATGTCGCCATTTCTAAACTTGAATTTTAAATTATTGTCTATTAAAAGCACAGACTTTATAATATTGTAGATATTTCATATTA